>LPNX010455171.1:349051-363371 GCA_001517045.1 Pseudotsuga menziesii | reverse complement strand
TGAAGAAGCTAATAAGTGGCTCGTGTCCACGTAGAGTAATTCAATCTTGCATTAATAATTTAAATATATATATATATATGAGCATGATCTACATAAAATTCAGTGTGATGTGCATATTTTTTTGTTAATTTTTTTTTGCATTATACAATTATTTATTATTTTTCGAAAGTGACCACATTCGATTTCAACATCGTTTTAAACACATCTTTGTCCACGTAAAGAAATTTTTTCTATTTTTTCAAAAATTGAAAAACCAAAGATACCCTTTTGAAGAGGACACGTCGATATGTGATGTGTGCATTTTTAAGAATTTTTTGGTTGTGTATTTTTAACTCTGCGGATTTTTCTTTGAGCTGCTTCGAAGTTGCAGTGTGGTTTTCTAAGTATAAGTTTTAGAAGTAATTAAAAAATAAATATCATATGAATGCCAAAATGCGTGTATGATACCTCAATGGATAGAATATTCGTTGGTGAATCTATCAGTATCAACTCCGCTCAGTTATGTGCTAGGAATGGCAGGGTTTACACCTCTGCAAGGCACAGGAAATTTTCCATTTGTTTGAATGTGGGCTAAGTCTGTTTTTTTAAGCCCTCGACCGAGGTATCTAAATACCTCGGTCGAGGTATTTAAATACCTCGACCGAGGGTTTTTAAAGCCCGCAATACCTCGATCAAGGTATTTAAATACCTCAACCGAGGTATTTAGATACCTCGGTCGAGGGCTTCATAAAACCTCGGTCGAGATATTAAGACCTCGGTCGAGGGCTTAACAAGCCCTCGACCGAGGTGCATTTTTCTGTTTTTGCCGAAATGCGCTTGCCAAAAAATGTTACCCAAGTCCATGGATTCACCCTTCAGGATGTTTGGAGGTTCAAGAGCACCCTCCCTGATGCCCAAATACACCACTGGCTACATCATACATAAGGAAGTAGTCAGGCAGGTCTTCTTGGATGGCATAGGGAGCTTTCTGTTTGAGCATAAGAAGACCGCCTATCCTCCTTTTCCCTTCAGGTTAGGAAGCTACAAGTTTACTAGAGTGAAAAAGGATGATGAATTTGTAGAAGAGCTGGAAAAGTTCCATTTTGGAGAGATGCCCTTTTGTAGAAATGATACTCACGGTAAAGTAGTTGAACATTGCAAAGCAAACAACGTGCATTTTGAGTATGCCCACCATTGGGATCGAGAAGAATCCATCTTCCGAAATGCAGTAAACATGACAGCCTTGAGAAGATGGTTCAAGAAGAAGATCACCACCAAAGGTGGGAAGGGAGATGAACAAGCAAAGGCTAAGGAAGAAGCAAAGAGAAGAAATGAGGAATCCTAGAGGTTGGCCCAGGAAGCTGCGGGGTGGCTGCACATAGAAGAAGAAGTGAAAAGAAAAGTTGAATAAGAGGCAGCTAGAAAAGCTAAAGAAGATGCAAGGAAAAAAGAAGAAGAAAAGAAAAAGAAGCTTGATGAGGAGCTCCAAAACAAAGAAGCAGAAAAGCTAAAACTAACACAGACAGAGCAGTCAGCCTCTGACACAGCTGGAGGGAAGACCCAAGATGTGGAGAACCCCGTGGTGCAGGACCAACAAGTACCTACTGCTAGCACACCCATGGTCCCCACTCTCAAGCTGGTCCCTTTTGTGCAAAAAAAAGGAGAAGAAATCCCTAATTTCAATACTGTTTTCTACGACAGGGCAACAAAGAGGATAGTGAAGAGAACAGAAAGAAGGATTGAAACAGGAGGTTTTCCTGGTAAAATGATAATGGATACAGCTGTTGTGTTGGGAACATACCAAGATCCGAGGTTCACCATTAGAGCTGGAGCAGCACTGATTCAAGCTTCGGAAGATAATGTGGACAGGATCATGACAGACTTGGAGCTCTCTAAGAAATCCTCTGCTCAATTTGAAAGACACCTTGAAGAAAGAAAGAGAGGAAGGCAATAGGCTGAAGCAGAAATATGAAGACATGCAAAGGGAAATAAAGGCTTCTAAGGCTGAATTGCAGGCCCTCCAAGTAGAAAGAAAGGTCAGAGAAACAACACAGGTGTTACGGAGAGAAATTCCTATGGCTTGGGGTACCACAACAGACAACTAGACTCCAGAAATCAATCTTTCCCAATATGCAATAGAAATAAAATATCTAACACTAAAGGATCGAACCTCGTACCTTATTCCAGACGGTTGAAGTAGATCCCCATTGAGCTTTCCAATATTCAACTTGAATTGATGTAATACTTCCTCAACAATAAGTAAACAATAGAAGCATACTATATTTCATGGTGTTAGATCTATTCTAGCATATATAATCAATAATGTATAAGCATTTGACATATTCCAATGGATAAAATATTCATTCAAATACACATTACTGGACAGGAAAAGATATTTCTTTTAAATACGAATCAGAGCTTACAAGTGACAACCTCTGACAGCACGTCTGCGAACCGGAGAAACTGAATCCCCCACTTGGGCCTCCACCACCTCAATCCTCCATCACTTCGATAGCAAGCTCACTAGCAAAAGGCAAGCTTGGGAAGAACACAACAGTGCTCCAAGGGACAAAGGGATGCAGACTCAAGCATAAGTTCTGGAAACAATGGCCTATAGTTTCGTTACTCTCAATTCTCTCTTATGCTTTCAATGTCTCAATGGGTTCCTTATATAGCTTTTCAAAGGGATACTGAAAGGTCGAATTGGTGCGATCTCAAGGCATATGGAAGGCCAGGAGTCATATGAGTCGGATCCAAGTCAAGGAATGCTCCAAAAGGATTTGGATTATGTACACATCCTGATGTACGTGACTATAGAGGGAATATCCGCGTATGTACGCAGTTATCGGGGAAAAAGCCACGTATATCACTTTTCTTATGTTTTTAGGGATGGTCAAGGATACATCAAAAGACAAAAAGTGGTCCATAGGGGCTAATGAGTCTGCAGCGGGACAGGGGAAGGCCATACAATGTGTGATTCACCTAGTGTAGTGAAATCTGCTATAACATATGCCCCCTAATGTATGAGATCGGAGGGGTTATACAATGGCCGAAATACATTATAAGTCCATCCCAGAAGTGAAGTGATGAAGGTACCCAAATGGAAGACTAGCCACCCAATCAGCATAGTACAATAATACAACTCTGCATATAACTGCAAATACATATAGCAGTCCTGGATACATAAGAGTACAATGGCCATGAATAGGCATGAAACATGATAACACATATGTGGTCATCGCCACGTACAATATACATAGATCATAATCTCCATGATGAAGATATACAAAGGACCATGATCTCCACAAAGCCTAAAGATATACAATAGATCAATATCTCCATAGTGGCTGGAAATGTTTGACATATACTGGAAAAAGTCACAAGAGCTGAAATCTCATGAACACTGGCACAATCAAGGAGGTAGCATATAGTGGATGCCAACAATCTGGAAGGTCTTCTACACACACTGCTACAAGTACATGTCCTACTATGCGAATAGAGGTGTCGAGGTCGAACATAGTAGTCCATCGTCTGATTACCGGTCATTGATGTATACCGTTAACAAACGCGAGATCACCCACCAATAATGAAAATGGGAATCAAGGTACTAGAGTGCAAACTAACAAGTGTGAATAAATGTGTTGAGGTCGAACACTTGAGAGAATCCATCGATCAGGGGACATTGATGTATTCCCAAAACTGTCGATGGTGAGAGAACCTGCCACTGATGACTGCAAGTCTCAAGGCACTCAAAATGACTCTAGACTCCAATCCCAGAATAAATGATCTGAAGTCGATGGGATGAAATCCGCTGGAAGGAGGGCATTAGGGAATCCCCCATCATCCAACATGAGGTACTCAGAAAGGCTGTATAATGTGGAAGGACTCGATCATAAGGTGCATGAACCAGTAACTGTACCGGGAATGGCTGACATGCAAAGTCAAGATAACTGAGGAATGGCTGACTCAGGTTTCAACTTTCTTCGAACAAGATCATAACGGCGTATGGTGACTGAATGAAGGCAACATAGAATCGATATACAAACTGGGACATCTCTATGATGCAGGAGGCATCAATAGAGGCTCCATAGGGACTGGAAGCATAACCAGCTGGTGGAGATAAAACTCAGATAAATGAGTGAAACTCCTAAATTCAAACTATAACCCAACCAATGGATGTGATATACAGTGCTCTGTTTGAAGGTGACACGACTCGACAGCTGCCAAAGATAATATCTTTTCTTGTCCGGCTTTTTGGTTTTTTGATTTTTTTGTTCTTTTTCAGTTATTTGAAAAGAAAAGAATAAAATAGCTTTATAGTTACAAACTAGGAGGAGACGAGTGTCATGAGGGAAAACAAACTAGTTCCATGTAGTGGAACATACCTATGCTCAATGCAAGGATACATGTGTAGGATATCGACACTCGGGGGAAAATCCCCTCCCTGTAAAAAGGGAATCAAGCTGGGAAGGATATAAATAAAGGCTTTGCATGGCTATACATGAGACAAGCTCGGGCTATTTGGCTGAAACGCAATGTCAGGGGAGCCGGCATAAAGCTCAATAAGACAGGCAAAGCTCATGATAATGCATCCACAACTTGATACAAGGGAGTCTGGGGGATCATGTCCAGCATGAGATCAAGAGGAGTATGAGGCCCTTGCTAAATGTCATGGCAATACTATACAATGGACTCCCACACCCTAAAGGGGGAAACATCGGCATGGGCACCAAATGCAAATAAGGCGCTAACTAGGGTACCCATGTAAGGTGAGGCTCTACCACTCATATCATGCCACTTCTATAGCAGCAAGAAGGTTTCGTGACCTAATAGAGTGGATTCGTACCTAAGGATATAGTGACATGGTCATAAGGTCATGCAAAATGCAAACGGTGGTGAACCTAACCTATATGCCAGTGTAGACATTATACCTGAGATCAGTATGAACGGGTCAATCCATAGGCTGAAATGGCGCTGAAAATGATCTTCTACATCACAGATTAGGTCAGAAACGGTCAAAACTATAGGAAAGGAGGTAAAAATTTTCAAATATTTGAAAAATTTTCTATAAATAGTAAAAAATAGAAATCATTTCAAACTTTTACCCATTGGAGCTCTAATTTTCAACTGCAAATTCCAGGAGATCCAGCTGACGGAATTCACAACCGTTTCTTCTAGGTATTTACTCATGTTCTCTTCTTGCATTTCAATATAATTTTTACAAGTTTTCATGGTCAAATGAGTTTATTAAGGCCAATTCTACATGAGCGCTACGGCCCACGCGGGTATCGAAGCTTTTTCCGCGTATAGGGCTGGCTATACGCGGAAAAGGGGCTAGAAACTGCGTAGATACGCAACTGTTTGCAAAACAGCCGCGTATGACGCCGTGCAAAAGGATTTACAAGAATCTAATGGACATTTGGTCAATTTCTCATGCAGGATGGGGCTAGAGTGGCGAGAACGCGAGCATGGTGAAGTAGAGGAAATAGTAAGGGCTGACAGAATGGCTCAAGAAGCTCTAAGAAGATGTGGACTCTACAAGTTTTGGTGCCTAGGTGGCTTGAGGGCCAAACCAAGACTGCTACAGATGCTGGTACACTATTGGGATCCAGACTCAGAGTCCTTCCAGATAGACAGTATGTCCCTCACCATTGAGGTGGAGGATATCTACTTTATCACAGGTCTATCTAGATGAGGGGAGATGGTGAACCTTCGTTCCCGAGGAGGGCCAGGTCATGGGCTTACTATCGATGAGTACATAGCTGTGTACTGCTACCCAGAGACTGAGAAGGTGGGGAGCCAAGTTCCCACCAACGCTATACAGGTGCTGGGCCTAAAGGCCATACTACTGACGCTAGGCAGGATAGCAGGCTTAGCATCACTCCATCAGGCCTCTCGGCCACTGATGTTCTATGCGGTGGAGTGTATGACACTGACCATCTATGACTGGATTACTTTCATACTGAGCAACATGAAACATCAGCTCAGTGAGTGCAAGGCAAGTAGGATACGAAAATTTGGGTTCAGCAGCATTTTGAGCACATTTTTCTTCGAGCGTGTTCCAGGATTGAGCCCTAGAGTGGATGTTCCTCTCCACGGGGTTTGAGATCCGGCCCAACAATGTTGCGCAGATGCGATGCGCAGACTGGGGGGTGGTAGGGTGGCCAACCCTTATCCAGCAGACTTTTTTCCATGGTGGCGATGACAGATTGTTGCCATAGATGACTACCCTTATGCAGGGATAGATTTCTGGGGAGATCCGGACATGCCATTACCACCAGGATCAGCATATGGAGACATAGGTAACAAATCTCGACCCTTAGTCTTTTTAAAAATTTTGAATTATTTAATTTTTTTGTGTTTTCTTGATTAATGGAATCAAAAAGACATGTTTTTGGGTGACAATACATAATGACATCTATCATTCATGTGCAGATGTGGGACCACGGTGACCAGAGGGCTTCCCACGTCATAGACGGAGGGGAAGAGGAGACGATATCACCGGTGTGGATGCGGAGCGAACGCTCCAAAGCATCCATACCAACTTCATGCGACTTACTCACAAGTTCCCCATGGCGCAAGTCGAGGACTTGCCTGAGGCTATGCAGAGACAGGTGGTGGGTGTACCATGCGCATGGGTGCGTTTATTCCGGTGGCTAGCTAGAGCCATGGTGACATATCATGATCACAACCCTCCTCCACCTCCACAGGACTAGACACCTGGGAGTGTATCTATTTTGTACTACCGTGTATATAATGGTGGCTTTCAAAGCCCCAATTTTGTATTATGACACTATGTATTACCACATTTTTGATATATAAAAAAGTTTTATGGTGATCGGTTTATTTATTTACATGTGTAAAAATTGTGCTTATGATTAGTTTATGATGAATGAAACAAATGCCAATCTAACACATAGTTAGCATATGAGTCAGCAATTTGATTATAATTTCTTGGAATGTGTATATATGTTATACTCTCAAATTGCCATTCTAACAATCTCACATGTAAGAATCTCCTCAATAATGTCAAATCTCTAACATGGTACCATTGAGTTGTGACACTACTAACTCTGAATCAAGATGTACCTCAAGAGAGAGAACACCATGCGAAATGGCATCCTGTAGAAGCTTGATAACGGCACTATATTCAGCAACATTGTTGGAAGATGGCCATAGACATACACCTCCTGAAGACAGTACATGACCCATAGGAGTATAAATCACCCAAGCAGCTGAGGCTGAGTGTTGAGTGTGACGGCTTGCACCATCTGTGAATCCTATGTAGGTGGAAGATTCCATTGACATCTGCCACAAGAAATGGAAACTAATCACAATCCCGATCACGATAAACAAGACCTAACTATGCAAAAAAGCTGTACAATAATATACAACAAGCAGCCTTGGCTAAAGATCATGCATAGTATTTTTTGAGATAGAGCCCATTTCTAGGCTCCGCTAAGGCCATCCCTTCGTAATCCACTAACTCGTAGGCACCCTTCTCTAACACACGCTTGACCACGAAAGGACCACGCCACATAGGATTGAACTTCCTTGCCCCCAAGGGTTCTTTCGATTGATCCCACAAAAGGACCAAGTCTCCCTCACTAAACACTCTCGTACGGACAGACTTATCGTATTGGGCCTTTACGCGATGCTTATTAACCTCTAGAGTCACCAAGGCATCTCTACGCTGCTCATCGAGTTGCTCAAGGTGAAACAAACGCTCCTCCAAAGGTGAAGTGCCTGGTAAGATTTCCATGGCTAACTTCAACGAAGGAATCTCGCATTCAACCGAAAATATCGACTCCACTCCATGCACAAGCTGATATGGAGAAAAACCAGTGGCAGTCTTTACCGCGGTTCGATATGCCCACAAAGCAGGGTATAACATAATATGCCAATTTGTCTTGCTTTGTGCAATGGTTCGTTGGAGAATGGACTTAAGTGATTTATTCACTACTTCAACCTGTCCATTTGCTTGAGGATAGTAAGAAGAGGAGTGCTCTTGCTTATACCCTAACTTGGATGCCAACTCTTCCATCATACGGTTCTGAAAGTGCGAGCCATGGTCAGTGACAAGCTCTCTCGAAATCCCGAACCGAGAAATTATTTGCTTGAATATGAAGTGAGTGGCTGTCTCACCGTCGGATTTTACTGTAGGCATTGCCTCAGCCCATTTCATGAAGTAATCAACAGCCACTATGATATGATGGTGCCCCATATCCGAAGCTGGGTTGCAATCCATAAAATCGAGCCCCCATTTGGTGAAGGGACCGGCGGTGATAATAGGGTGTAACGGGGCAGGCTTCAAGCGCATATTACGTGAGAACACCTGGCAAGGGTGGCACCTCTTGACCGCTTCAATATAATCCTTGAAGATCGACAGCCAGAAATAACCTGCTCTCAAAATCTTTTGAGCTGTAGAAAGCCTAGATAAATGACCACCACACTCCCCTCCATGGCAATCATTAAGCACTACCTCAGCCTCATCATGAGTTAAACAACGTCGTAAAAGGGAATCTACTCCATGGCAGTACAAAGTATTGTCCACTATGAGGTAGGTCTTGGAGACGTGACGTAATCATCGTCGTTCATCTCGCGAGAGGTGAGTAGGGTTCCTCTGTGTTTGCAGATATACTATGATATCCCCGTACCATCGGCCAGCCGTTGAGATTAAGAAAATGTGCTCATCAACGAACATATCTTCACATACCAACTCCTCAGCCTCACTCGGAAAATCTGATATGAGCTTTGCAAAGATTAAAGATTTCTTCAATTTTGCTGAAACAAATTCAAGATCAAATTCTTGCAGGATGACAATCCATTTATTATATTTTCCCCCAATCATCCTATGTGTGAGGACGAATTGAAACGGATTGACATGGGCAACAACCAAGTTCTGGAGAAGGAGAATATAATGTCTCAAACGTTGCACCGCATGTACGGTAGCTAAGGCAAGCTTCTCGACATGAGAATACCGAATCTCTGCATCAATAAGGTTTTGGCTCAGATAATATACGACATGCTCCTGGAGATCCTCATCCTCTTGAACCAAAACCATACCAATCGTCTCTAAAGACGCGGCCACATATAATAGGAAATCACGGCTATAATCCAGAGGACTAGTCATTGGGGCCGATGCTAGGGCTCGCTTAAGTGCATTGAAGGACTCCTGGGCTCGCTCATCCCATTCAAAGGGAGTATCCTTCTTCAGGAGATGCATGAAACCTCTAGTCAAATTGGAAAAATTGACAACAAATCTTCGTAGGAAGTTTTCCATGCCTTGCAAACCCTGAAGATGACGAATATTTCACGGGGGAGACAACTGAAGTATTGCCTCAACCTTCAAAGGGTCGACTCTTATACCCTCTTTCGAAATGATAAATCCTAACAAACGACCTGATTTCATGCAAAAGATGCACTTATGAGGGTTTAATCTAACAGCGTAGTGCCGGTATCTTTCGAACACCAATCTCAAGTGATAAGAATGACGCATCCTCATGCGAGAATGAGCAGCGAGTTCATCCAAAAATACTTCAATAATGGACTTGAGATCGTGGAAGATCAAGGTCATCGCCCACTGAAACGCAGATCCGGCGTTTTTAAGGCTGAAAGGCATTTTCCGATACGTAAATGTTCCCCAAGGACAAATAAATGCAGTCTTATGTTGGTCCTCGAGTTTAATTTGGATCTGATTATATCCGGAAAAGCCGTCCATAAAGGAGAACACCTCGCTACCCGCACACTCATCCAAAATATGATCTATAAATGGTGTGGGGAAGTTATCCTTAGGACAAGCACGACTTAAATCATGGAAATCAGTGCATATATGGATTGCTCCCTGCTTCTTATCCACCAGAACGGGGTTTGAAACCCACTCCGTCAAGGGAATGGGATAGATGAAACCAGCTTTCAATAGCTTCTCTATCTCTGCCTTTATGGCGGGTGCTTTCCTAGGATTTACCGTGTGTAAACGTTGTCGAACAGGCTTAGCATTGGGGTAAGTCTTAATCTCATGTTCAACAATCTGAGGGTCAATCCCTGGCATCTCATCATAAGACCAAGCAAAAATATCACGGAATTCCTTGAACAGCTCGGTATACTCCTGAATCTCATCTTGGGAACAATCCGCCCCAATGTAGACATTCTCAATTGTACCAGGATTGTGAGAAATGTTGATAGGAATAGTTGACGATATGTTCGCCATGTTTCCATCAGCCATCTGACCAGGAGAGCTTAATGGAATCATGCATCTACCAACTTTCTGACTAAGAATCTCCCTATAATCCTCATGCTCCAAAAGGTCAAGCTCTGGAAGGAAGTATGATCTATGATGAAGTTCCTCCCATGGTGGCTCAACTCCCGACATAGCCTCAATAATCGCTTCATCTGAAGGGAAAACCATATCAAGGAAGTCGTGGGCATGAGAAGACTGTACTACCCATGCCGGCAGCACATAGGGGTCTTCCTCCTCGGTCCTTGAAGAGGAAGAACAAGGCTCTGCAGCAGACTGGAGATTAGCTTGGTAAGCTATCATGACTGCAGGAAACAGCATGCTCGTCTCAATGGCCTCACTCGAAGGACTCGGTGAAGGAAGAATCCAAGGATCTCCCATATGACTTGTGCGAAAAGGCACCGATCTCATAGACGTCGAAGCACCATCGAAACTAGATCCTATCATGAAGACGGGTGCAGGACAACTAAAGGTTCCCATGAGGGACAGATACATGCCTACACCCACACTCCCAGTTTTCGGCTGGGAATGTTCAACTTTCGGAACCGAAGCTTCCGAAGATGCAGTAACAGGCGGATTCTTGAATGCCATTTGATCAATCGTTACAATCTTCCCATTATGAGGAAAGCATACAACGTGAAACACGGAAGATGCAACGGCTTGCATACTATACATCCATTTCCTTCCCAGTAAGAGATTATAGTCAAGGGGTGTATCAACCACCTCAAACTCTATCGCAATTGTCTTCCCTCCAAAACGAACTTTAAGGGACAGAAGGATACCGTGCGGCCTAAACGATCTCCCATCAAAAGCAGTTAACATGGTCATAGATTTTGACAACTCAGGAGAACCGAGACCCTTCCAACAAGACAAAGACATCACAGAAGCAGCAGCGCCCTCGTCAATCACAGTGCGCTTGACGATCATATTAAGACATTCTACATGCACCAAAAGGGACACATAGTAGGGCAAGCGAGGCTGATGTCCTGCGGTTTCAAATTTGATCACTGAGGAAGAATCATCACCATTCACACCAAGAGTGGAAAGCAAAGCCTTCCTTTGTGACGGACAACTCTGAAGCACTTTCAATGCAGACATCGCACAAGGAGTGTGGCCCAAGTCCTCGACAAATGAATAATTATGGTCGGCTCAGGCATTTGGGTTATGACCCGAACGCTTAAGTACCCCCTTAGGAATGCGAGGTGCAGCCTCAGGTTTATCCGCAGGTTTCTCAATGCGCAAAGGGGTTCCTGGTGGATCAGGTTCTTTGCCTGGGTTGGGTTGTGACGAAGTATAATATTTCGCATGCGTCACAACTTTCACGGCACGGACCATATTAATGCACCCACGACCACTAGTTTCAGCTGGATCTTCATTACTAGATTGATCATGGGACTTCGAGTTCATATTCTGGTTATGTGGTAAAGGGTTCTTTAACACAGCTGGGCCCTGTGCTATGAACTTCGAAGCTTCATCCATTCTAGGGCACAAGTAAGTGAGGTGATCGTCCTTACATAGCTTGCAAGGAAACTTAACCTTACATTTATTCTGCTTGTCCCCCCCAACATTTTTACCGTTCTTGTCATTATTATTGGCATTCTCATTCTTATTCCCACCCTTCTTATTATTATTGTTTTTGCCCTTTTTTCTATTCCATCTGGGTTGCTGGTTACCCTTCTAGTCGGAAGATTGCACAACAAGTACATTCACCGTTTGGGCAGGCTGAGACGAAGCCATAGCTTGTCCCGGGGTAGATTGGTTGATTGACAACTGAGCAACTTGTTTCACAACCGAACCTGCAGGTTTCTTACTTGCACTACCCACAATGCCGTCGGCATGTGGTCCAGGTTTGACCTTGGGATCGAAACTAGAATGAGGAGCGTTAGGTATAATCTCATATAACAAACTAGACTGAGCATAGATCAAGTCTAGTTCCTACGCCCTAAAGATGGCTTGTTCCTCATTCTACACTCTGGATGTGGAAACATCCTTCGCTATATATGGCAATAAAGATTTGAGGAACCACTCAAGGAGGAACTCCGGCGGTATAAAGGCTTTAATTAATCTCTTTCGTCTACGCCACTCCTGAATATGATCAGAAATATGGGTGGCTTTATCTTGCCGAAATGTCGACAAGAGTTCAGTACCAACATCATAGCACACTGGTAGCTGGAAGTGATTAAGGAAAGTCATCGCAAGGTTGTCAAACAAAGTAAAGGCACCCCTAGGTAACTCTATATACCATTTCACTGCAGGCCCTGTAAGGGTGCGTTGAAATAGTCTCAAACGGACTGAGTCCTGATGCAATGAATTGGAAGAGCACCATAGGTGGAATGTCGTAACATGTTCACTCGGATCCTCTCCTGGTTTTCCTTCGAACTTAGGTATGTCTGAAGGAAGCTTGGTAGGGACAGCCGGCCAAGCCGGGTCATGAGCCACAGGATCGTTCATAAGTCTCGATAAGTCAAGTAGATTGAGTGTCGCGAGGAAAGGGAGCCTAGGATGATGGGGTCTATGGACCACTCCCTGGTTCATATAGGATTGATTACCACCATGACCTTGGCCATAGTGACCTCCTCCTGTATGACCCATATAGGGTGGCGTGGAAGTACCATAATGAGGTGGAACTTGACTAGTAGGAGCTACAAAGTTGTAATTAGGAGAGTACGCAGGTTGTGAATACCCGCCTCCGTAAGGTGAAGAGACCTATCCATACTGCGTCCCATAATAGGGTCCATAGGTCACCGCTTGCGATGTCCCATGAGACACTCCATAGGTAGGGATATACATTTTGGAAGTAGGAATATACATACCGGAAGTAGGGATATATGTTGTGGAAGTAGCAATCTGACCTCTAAAAAAATGAACATAACCTCCCAAAACCACGGGTGGTATGTGGGCTTGAGACACAATTGGTCTAGTAATCGCAGTACGGATCTGACTCGTAGCTACGTGCCGACTCGAAGGACCACGTGAGTAAGGTGGAGGGTTTACATTTGAAGAACTCGGAAGTGAGGACGAAGAATCTCTATAAGAAGATACGTACTGGTGCCTATCGTCACTCGTCTGGAACCTGGTATCCCTATCGGATCACTAATTCTAGACCTAGGAGGTATATAAGATGGAGCTTCCACCACTGGGATGGAAGGTGCAATGTGACTAGTACTCCCAAACCTCTCCGTAAGGTAAGGCATGGGATTGCCCCCAGGCATAGTTCTAGGCTCAAAATTGTATTCGACATGAAATGTCAAATCGTGCATAGGAAAACCAGTCGTAGCATAACTACCATAGCTAGTACTGGCAGGTGCAAAGTGAGTCTCGGCGTCTTCCAGCATTCCATACCGGTAATGTGTCAACGAGGGGTCAACCCTAGAGTGACTAGGTCTATCATGCATGGTTCCTATCTCTAAAATCACAGGTCCTAACTCAGTTAGGTCGGGTGAAGGGTCATAAGTAGGCGTGAATTCCCCATCGTCAACGCGAATGGGAGGAGGTGGCTCAGATGTATCCTCTGAATGATCTCCCATGGTGTGTGAATCAATGTGTGACATGGTCTTCCTAGACTATCTAGGTCCCTCTCCCAAAGGAGGAGGAGAAGTAGAAGGCGGAAGTCCTGCTAAACGACGAGAACGACGTGAAACCGCACCCGACTCCACAATGACTCAAAAAATAGCAAAGACTCTCTATTTACGTCAACCCTAGGCCAACTAGCGTGCATAGAGCAATCACTAATAAAATCTAAAGCCAAATGCAATCAAACAAGGGCTGGATAAGTGAGCTCCCGAATGTGGCCGGTATGTCTCACCTAGGAGAGGCTTGAGAGGCCCTTGTCACCACAAGCAGAGGTACGTAACCAATTATTGTGGCCCTCAGCTTCAACGTGTAGAGCGACTATGCTGTCCGACCCCAACCTGGCTGGGACACATGCAAAATAACCTCTATAAGTACCCCCTTGATATCCTAGGTAAGGTCACTAAGGTCACCTCAATGTAATCAAAGCTCAGGTGGACAATCGCATGCGGGATTGACCGTATGGGCAGGGTAGAAAAGCCCAAAATTCTCGAAAGAGCCCCCAGATACGAATACAATCCTGGCTACATCGTC
>LPNX010455171.1:289057-343673 GCA_001517045.1 Pseudotsuga menziesii | reverse complement strand
CCCCAAATACATAGTGTTTTCTCGAGTATCAAAAAATTTGGATCATGAGTTTAAATTGAATATGTGGCTTTACTCTTGACAACCTACGTATCATACACAAGCAACCCACGTATTGATCCCAAAAAGTTGAATACGTGAGTTTCTTCAAGGAAACCCGCATACTATATGCAATTTTTCTTCTTGTAACCCGTGCATTCCATTAAAACTCATTAAAAATAAAAAGTAAACTAATCATGATGCAGTTGGGGTTGATTTGGAAACTACCCTAACTCCCCTAACCACCCTAACCTTGTAACTCCTCCTCCTAATGAACTATAAAAAGAGGAGAGGGGCTAGAGGAGAAGGGGACCTTTTAGAGGAAAAATTATGTTGGAGGATTTCTTTTGGAGAATAGAATCAAAAGGGCTCATATCTAGGTTTCAAGGAAGCTTGAGCAGGCTGAGGTATATGTAATTGTTCCAGAAACTTCATAAATAAAGAAAGTATTTTCCATCCATATCTATTGTAATGCATGTTTCAATTGTTTATGGAAATGATCTATATTGTGATTTGAATTTAAGTTGTAGTCATCATATATGTTCATATTCCATAATTTATAATAGTTGAAGGTGCTTTAAGGAAGGTTATTTCTTTGTTGCATGTATTGGAGACTTGGAGCAAAGGAGCATTTGTAGAGAAGAACAATCTAGGATCAACCTTTAGAATAAGGTGCATCCTCTTTTGCAGGAATATTTTTCTTTAGTATATGCTTGTATAATATCATTTGTATGTTAATAGAACCCTTAGTATATTGACGGCCTCAAACCCCAACCGTAGGATGAATTTCCTAACAACAAAATTGGCAACTCTGTTGGGGATGTTCTTTTGTTTTTGGGTCTCTTTGTTGTAAGTTTTCTTCCAGATTATCCATTCTAGACCTTTGTGTGGCTTCCAGAAGTAGCATTCATTTATTCCATTTTGAATTGTTAGGTTCCTAAGTCTGATCATTGTTTTTGAAAATTTGGGAAGAATTCGTGAGTACTAAGAACTTGTAGTCCCATATTCCCTAAGAATACAGGGGTTTTACACTGTACAGTCATGTATCATACACGGCCTGCTCACTGCCTAGATGTGTATTTCCTGTAGGTAGATGTTTGAAATCTAGGGTTTAGTCTCTCTAGTTTTTCTTTTTAAATGTCTGGATTCTTCTAGGCTTCACCTAGAGTTTTCATTGGTCTATGACTTGTTTTAATTCTTTGTTTTCTTAATTTGTGATCCTCCTTCTGTAGGTTGGTTTGAATTTTTGTGGAAGACGTTCTAGGTCTCGTCGCTTGGTTTTTGCTTGAACTGAGAGTAGGTAAGGTCTATGTATTTCATTGTCTGGTGGGGGTTGATCCCCCTTATAGTCTCGTTTCTTTTTAATTTGACTTTATTGCTTCTTTTTCAAGCTTGGAACAACCTTGTTTTATAGGCTTCTAGTAGTTTTTCCAATTAGGGTAGTGGTAAACTCCTCGTGGTCTTAGAGGTTTTTTTTATGAGATATTAGGTTTGAGCCTTGTTTCTGCAAATTTTCATAGTTGTAACTTACATTTTGTATAATTGTACATTTTTTCATTTCATTTTTTAAAAGAAAAATAAAAAACAAAGCAATTAGGTGCATATCAAGCTTAGGTAGTTGCATTGTTCTTTCAATTTTCAAAACCAAAAGAAAAAATAGTTTTATTTCCACAGTTAATTAGGTAGCTTTCATTAGTTTTGAAAAAAGGAAAATATAAGTGGCAATTTCAAATTGAAGCATTGTGCATCATTCATTTTCACTTTATTGTTGAGTCAAAACACCATAAGTTTCACGATCATTATCTTGAGTAAACAACAACCTTAAAAAGAATGCTTATGAACTAAAATTGATTAGTAACATTTTCTTTTTAGGGACGACACTCACTAGCTTAGGCTAGGGTTATCTTTAACTATCCAGAACCAATTAAACTCAGACATAGTCGCATTTCACTTAGGAAATCCATTTTTACAAGGAAATGAACCGGAAAGCTCCTCTAAAACAGGAGTCAAGAACGAGGTCGTGCAAATATTAAGTTGTAGAGATACCCCTCCAACACCCATTTTAGCATACACCTGAATGGTTGTGCGTTTAGGGATTCACTCAGTACCACCCTTGGCCCTGTGTGGTTCTGGTGTCGTTTTAGTTTTGGGATTTGTTACCATTCCCATGCACACCAGTTGGACTAACCAATATTCTGTCAGACCTTTGTTGTAGATTTATTAGACTTAGTATATTGACCTATGATTCCTACACAAGTGATGGTGGAAGGATATTTCCACTATACCTAGGATAGACGTGGGAGGAAACCATATGCAATAATTTGGAAAAGCGGTTGGTGATTCAAACATTTCCCAAAGAAAAATTGTATCGAGCTCCCAGGTAACTATTCTTCAATCCTTCATTGGTTTTTCTAGGCCCTCATCATCCCAGACTTTCCTTTGGAATGTAGCTTCATCTACCTGGTTTAATACTTAGGAAATTTTCTAGTGGTGTGTTTTTTGGTTTGCTTTTGTCACTAGGTTGGACTCTAGGTGTGTGCTAACAAAATATCTAGTTGTGGAGGATCAACCTCTTTGTAGGTTGAGAAGGTCACAAAACATTCCCCCACTTACAATTGTGGATCCCCCACTGCCACATCTAAGGAAGAGAATTAACACAAGTGGTTCATTTGAATCAATGGGTATTAGTGAAAATCCAAGAGAACTTGAACTAAGATATATTCATCCTGACACTTTGTCAGTAGAGATCGAATATTTGCAATACGAACATTTCACAAGGAATTATAACTCATCTCTCATTGATTTAGGAGCTGTAGTCCTTGTACAAATTTGAACGTTTATTCAAGCTCGGTTCAGTGTCCCTCTAGGTATCATGATGTCAAGTTCAAGAGAAGGATTGGGGGATATGTATACCCCTACCTATGCCATGTTAGTCGATCTAGTATCTCTTCCACATGTTAGTACACAAATATATAGCACACATGTGCCACCAGTGGTGTCATTAAATTTTACCTCTTCAAATTTGGTTCCACAAAGTACTAGAGTCATTAGTCCTCCAATACCCATGATTCCCATCACTGCTCTATACAATGTATTGGTCACTGGGATACCTAGTGTACCCTTCACACCTTGTCCTCTATTTCAGAACTTTCATAACAACCCTAGTATTTTTTCTTATTTTTTCCAAGTGTATCCTTGGTATGGGGGGCATATCCCTCCATCCTCTCATTTTGTAGGCCATGTACCTAATTATTGAGGTGTATCCTAGGGAATTCAAAATCCCTTTTCAGGATTCAACTTTCAAACTTATGGCCAAGTTTCAATTGCACCAATCAAAAGTTCTTTTTTTCTCACTTTTTGGTGGAATAAATATTGCTCCTTTGTCTATGAAACACGTCTCGATCGGAAGTAGCCAGACCCAATATAGTACACCTCAGGTTAGTAATCCCTTGGATTTTGGTTGGAATATCCATAATATTTTGACTTTGCATCTGGTGGATGGGGGGGAATCCAACCCACCTCATAGGAACATAAGTGAAGGAAATTCCTGGCACCAATTTCCTCAATATAAAAATCTAGCTAGGCCTCGAATTCCTTTTAAGGAAACTTTAAACTTGCCAGATATTTCAAAACTGATGAACAACCCTATGCGCCATGACCCGACTTAGCCACCAATTCCCATTAAACTAACTTCAAATATTCCAAAATTTTAAAGGAAAAATAGAGAGGATCTTGGTGACCATGTCACTACTTTTCATCTATGGTTCTCCTCGAACTCGTTGAACGATGATTTGATTCAGATGAGGCTTTCTCAAAGGACCTTAATTAGTGTAGCAACCAAAGGGTACATTGAACTTCCATCTTTTTCTTATGACAGTTTCCTTGATCTAGCCACGATTTTTCTTAATCACTTTCAACTTACTATCTATAATGATGCCATCTTTTGTCGACCTTTCAGAAAATTAAGGCCACACATATTTCTGATTACATTCAGGACTGGAGAATATGAAAGAGGTTAATTAAAGCTAGTATCCCTAGGTTTCTATTGGAATGGTCACTTGAAATCCCTATTTCCATATATTTCGAAAGACGTTTCAACTTCGGGAGTGATGATCGAAGAGGAATCCATCCTTAGGGCCTAGCAAATTGATCTGATATATGCTTAGTCTAGGATTCTCTATGAAATTATACCTGATGCATCGAGGTCTAACACTGAGTTTGGAAAATCTAAGCATGGACCGCATGCTCATGACATTGTTGGTTTCATTAAGTCACCTACTATGGAATCTCCATCGAAACAAATACATGAGTTATCTGTTAAGCAATCCGAAGTAGGAGCAACTAATTTTGCTACCCCCTCCCCTCAAGAACAATCCAGTAAAAAGGGAACTTAGCAGTTTGGTGGGAAGAAAAACAAAGGAAAGAAGGGAGAGGGGAATCAAAACAAACAAAACCCATGAATAATGATAAGGGGGGAAAGAAAGAGAAAAACAAAGTGAAGTTTCCTTGCACGCTTTTTCAAGAAGACCAATTAACTTATCAGTGTCTCCTTATGGAGCAAGATCGGAATTTGTTGAAGCAACAACCTATCGTCCTTAAGGACCCTTTCCTACAAGGATAAAATGCAGCTTTGAGTGATCCTAAGAATATTGGGGGCACTCAGAATGCTTCTTCTATCGATCAGTTGTACATTAATATGGTTTGATCCCATGCTTTATTACAAACCAAAGCCAAAAACTATGATCTTGGGTCATCAAAGAAAGATAAACAACATGTTGAAGCTCCAAAACCAACCCCACTTTCTATTGAAAAAATAGTCGACCCTATGTCGAAGATACCAAAATGTGTCTTTAATAAGACATTTCACAACCCTAATGCGAGATATTCTACCAACTAATTGGTTGTGGAGGACTTCGCCCAAAATCATTGTGTTATGTCCCCTTTAGAAGTGTTACAAAGTTGTCCTTCACAACGTAATGCACTTCTGGAAGCTATAGGAAGTTTATATTCTACGGGCCTGATGGCTAAGTATGACTTATCTAATGTCAAACCTCATCTTCCTTTCCACATCTCCTTTCAAATTGAATTAGTCTATGGTGAAAGATCCATCGGTTGAACAATTATAAATGAAGGTGCATCCATGTGTGTGATGGCTATTTCTTGTTGGAAAGCTATGGGATCCCCTGAATTGGTCCCATCGAACACCTTACTGCCTACTTTCAATGGAAGGTATTTCCGTCCACATGGTACCCTTCCTTCTTTCAACATAGAATTGGCAGGGAAAATAGTTTCAGCTGAAAGAGAAGTCATAGAATCTCCTTTGGACTATAACTTGGTGTTGGGTAGGAGTTGGACCTATGCCATGTTTGTTATTGTGTTGTTCCAATATACCTTTGATTGATAAAATGTGCCCGATAAATGAAAGTTTAGGAGGTGGGATGTACATGTCACTTATGGGCACTGTTTATGCCAGAAATTGTTCCCAGACTACAAGAGAACAAGCCAACATAATCTCAAATATCTCAATAAAACAAAACAGGGTTTTTAGGGGTTTTTAGGGTTTTTTAAGGTTTTCTGGTTGTGAAGTTTGATGACAAGAGGAAATGCATTCATAACCCAAATAAAACTAAATCACAAGCATAGAAAAAACTGAGATGCATAACATAATAACCATGTATCCAATAGAAAATAACACTGAGGTTCATCCACAAATGGCAAGCACTACAAGTATAAAAACTTTAAACCAACAATGAAATTACCAATTGAGTAGCTAAAACAAGCTATAAATGAAGCCAGAGAACAAACTGAAGGGTAATTAGAGCATATATTTCATAATCAGTATTTCAAATACACATAAGAGTCATTTACTTAGCTTATGGACAAGTCTGAAGACCTCCTCTTTCCAGCCAAAAAATCGAACCCTTAGACCTCTTTGTGACATTCATTAATACTATCCTTCAAAATTGGTTAAAGACTCAACCCTAACTGCTTTTCATCCTACTCATCGAAATAGTTTAATCTAAAGAATAATTACAAAAATGAAATATCCTTCAAAACATAACTAATAACTGATTGTGTAATCAAGCTTTAAAAATCAGTAGTTGCCTCAGCTAACAATGCTATCCCTTCAAGGGCTTGGGCCTTTCTTCTAGCTTTCAGTTGCTCTGCTTCCATCTCTGCCATCTTTCTAGTGAGTTCTTCATTTTGCTGCTGTATATCTTTGATGGTTCGTTTTAACATTGTAAATTGAGACTTTGTATTTCTCTTCCTTTTCAATGCCTCTTTTGAGACTGCAATCAGCTCTTGATAGTGGCTATTCACCTCATCCAGATCCTCTATGAGTCTTCTATTTTCCATGACCAAGCCATCATTTGTCTCTTGCATATATTCCACCTGATATTTATACTATTTACAGTTCTCTGTAAATTCTCTTTTTCTAAATCAAATGCTTTATTTCCTGTTGTACTTTGCATCTCATTTGGAAGCCATGGAATGTTTAGTCTCCTATAGATTTCTTCATCTTCTGGCAACAATTCTGTAGGAGTTTCAGGAAAACTTAGGTTTTCTTCAGTCTCAGCTTCACAGGGAACATTTTCCTCAACCCTCGCCTTCTTTTCTTAGTGAGAGGAATTTAACTTACCTTCTTGTTGTTCCTGCAACATTTGACTTCGTATCTCTAGAAAAATATCAGACAATTTAGTCTCAGTAAGGGAAGACTCTCTTTTTGATTCCATTGACCTTTTTCCTTTATTGTCACCCTTATGAACATCCAATTTTTCATCATATGAGGAGTCCTCTATCACTGTTACTTCTTCTTTATTCAATTTAGGGTTCAGCAATTTCTTCATATTCAGCCTGAGCTTGTTTTTAGGTCTAGTCTTGGGTCTCCACACAGGAGCAAGTTCCCCTAACATTTTGAAAGTTTTTCCCCAATGAGTGACTGAGGAAAATTCAATAACTTTTAGTTTCTTTCTCTTTGGTACTGCTACCGCATCCTCCTAGCTGTGAAACTCCTTTTTAGTACAAACCCTAGTTTCATCAATAACAGGGAGTTTATCCTCCTCAAACAAGCATTTCTCATCCTCTGACAGGACTGTGATTGGACTTTGTTTTTGGACTTCAGTATCTTCTTCATCACCTGAAATTTTCTCTGCAAGTACAATCTTTTTAGCAACAAATGTCTCTGTTGGTGCATCATCCTGAACAGGCTCGATCTCCTTATTGTCAGACTGCAAATCTTTTCTCTCAATGTCATTAAGATGTTGTTTAGACTAAAAATATTCCTTTGTAGGCTCTGAAAATTCCTCCAATTTAATACTGTCTTCATCTTTAACCTTTACCTTCTGTCTGAGCTTTCTAATCAAGGTCTGTCCTTTATCAGCATGTTTTCTATGAGACTGTCCTTCTTGACTATTCTGAAACCCTGACCAAAAAAGGAAATTTTCCCAAGTTTTTCCCTTACTCTGCAAAACAGTGGTTATAATGAGTTTGATAAGTCCATGGTGAAAAATGGACTATCTAGTATGATTTTGGTGTTCCTTGATTCTGCAAGACATCTTCTGCAGGCTCTTTAGCAAGAAGAAGAGCAGGTTCATCTTTGACTCATTACTGAGGTGTTGAAGAAATTTGAAGTGGTATTTAAAAACAAAGGCATATCTTCCTTCACATGTAATATAACTCTGTAAAACCATAATAGGTTCTATCCATTCAGGCCTAAAGTTATGAATGGGTACACCGTTACCCCAATCTGCAATTACACCAGGCAGTAGATACCTTTGTGCATTAAAGGTGAATGGAACTTTCTTAAACCATAATTCTCCCTCATTTTTAATTCCTGTTGCCTCAGCTACCAACTCTTTGGTCAATTTAAATTGCAAAGTATCAAAATATATAGTGTCTTTGTCATAGCACTGAGCAAACTTATGGGAGACCTCTACATTGTATCCATCAATCTTCTTGAAAAATGTCAACCATCCTGCATTTTCAAACAACTCTGCACATTCTGGAAATTTATCTATCCAACTAAGATCAGTGGGCTCAGCTCTATTAGTTTTTCTACTTTTCTTCATTTTCACTATGGTTTACAGCACTTGTCAATAATCTCACAGTCTATTTATCTTCAAATTCTCACAGTATGCCTTATCACACAGTTCAGGAACTCTTCTGTACCAAATTTTGCAACAATTTGACCTAACCACAAAATTCAAGGACCTCCAATAGTTCTGTTCTTAAGTTTATTATTTCAAATGATGAATACTTGGATATATTGATTAATATTTCATCATTCATAGTCTATTGAGTGAGAAAATTCATATCCTTCCTTAGAATTTTGACATTATGGACTTTAACAGAAAACCCCCAATTAAACAAACCCTATCAAATGCCACGCGGGGTACCTGCTCAGAAGCTTAATACAAGCACTGGAAGTCGATATATTCAAGGGTTAGGTGTTGAATTTCACGTTCTAGCTGTCTCCAACTGTGTCGATCGCTTCAAACTGTCACTGCTGGAAAGCCCTAATGCTTCATTCAACCGTAAAAACTCTGATTTTTCAGCAATATGTTCCCACCATGACTTTCAATACCTTCGTATTCTTCAGCTTAAGAACATATTCCTGAAAAATTTTCCTCGTTCCACTCATTGTCATCATTCTCCATGAACTGCATACAATTGCCACGATCTCCCTCACACGATGACCATACACCTGTTTCAATGATAAACTTGGAAAGACACGTATCAAATGTGATAAATAATGTGGTTAACACCTCAGGGACAAGACCCCAAAAAAATCGAACTGAAAAATAACGATTTTTGGCACTCGCGACTTTCTTATAGTGCTCTAGTGTATTAATTTCGCTCTTGCGCTACAAGAAAGTCCCAACACATAATTTCACCTCATTAAATCACTAATCAGGTTTAAGACTTGGTTTATATGTTTAATCTCGACCTTAGTGTCATTTATGAAACCATTTAATCAATATATACCTTGTAGAACCCTTCAAGAATGAACTCTAAGCAAATTTATAAAAGTAGGCTTAAAAATAAGAAAAATCAAAATGATGAAAACTAAAAGGCTTGAACTCAAAATTAACCTTTATAAACCAAAATTTCCTAGAAGCAAAAATATTAGCAAGTTTCAAAAACATAAACAACAGCATAAAACTAAGGAAGACAAAATCATGACCTAACAGGCACCTTTGATTTTCCCACTCCGATAAAGTATTTGGGAATGACTAGTGGAGGGAAGACCATTTGTATATCTCGAGACGTTTCTTCAGTTACAGATAGGATCGATCCATGGGTCCTCTTGTAGCAGGGTTTTCACCCCTGCTACGTGAAAAAGCACCTCCCTTCTATCAATGAGAAGGAAGGGTAGAGTTCATGAAAAGGAAGCTACAGTAAACAAACGATATTAGTAACATGAAATAAATAAATAAATACGGCTACACTAAATAAAAATAAAAAGAATGAAAATTATACCCTTCTTCTGGAAATGAGCCATCGTTCCCTGACCTTGGATATGGGCCGCCTCTCCATGGGATGGTTGGTACGGAGGATTCCTCAATGTACTAGATGGGAGATGGTGGGGCGATGGAATGATGGCTAAAAATGGTGTGAGTATTTTGAGAATTATGGCTTCTCAACGTACTCACGGAAATAGAATAATGGAAAACAGATCAGAATCTTGTTGATGGAGACCTCCACCCTATTTTTTTAATGATTTTTTGGCCTTTTCTCTCTTTTAGGGTTTTGGAACCCTAATTAGGGTTTTTAGCCCCTTTTTGGGTTTTTTAAGCCCTTTTTGGGTTTTTAGGCCCTTTTTGGGGTTTTTGGGCCCTTTTTTAGGGTTTTTAGGCCCTTTTTTATGTTTTTTGAGATTTTTGAGAGAGAATAAGGGTAAACCATAGTTGTGGAGGTAAAAAATAAGGGAAATGGTAGGAAAATGATGTATGTATGTGGTTTAGTCCATGTAGAGCTAGTTGAGCAATTTTTTGCGTTAACATATTTCCCCCTAATGTGTGAGGGAAGGAGCTCATCGTATGGCTGACAGACATCATAGGATCATGGGGATAGTGGAGAGAATGGAGAGACCTGTGAAGAAGCGGTGCTTCCTCGTTAGAGACACGGCGGATTTTGGTTCCCAACAATTGGTGAGATACAAAGAATATGTGACATGTATATGGATAAGGCGGGCATACCCATGCTCGTAACAATGTCAAAATAATAAATAATGGGATCAAGGCTCAAAAATATGGGATCCGATCAATACATATACAACTGATGTTACGTAATGGTGGCCTCCATGAGAGGCTAAATATAATGTTGATCTGAAGAACTGATACATAGGGACAATGGCATTCTCCAGGAATGCAATATCTTCATAATTGATGCTCTGTTGAACCTGGAAGTTTACAATATATGTGGTACAATATGATACATCAATACTGGAACTACCTAGAAGCACTGCTCTAGGGATCCTGAACATTGTTTCCAATGCAACCTGAAAATCACAAGGGACATGAACCTATTTGGGTCCCATAGTAGACTCACCAATGTGCTAGAGTCAAGTGACAATCGGGGTCTTCAACCACATGTTGAACGGACCAATACCATGTACAAATCTCCACAGTGCGATGATGTTGCTGAAGTCGAGCACGTGAGACACAAACATCCCGAGAGGCACTAATGACTCCTCTCAAGTGGTCCAAGGAACTCATCAATGAGGTTAATGAAACTAGGATACATGAACCTCTGGGTCTATCCTCTGGAATAGATGTGTTGCCGTCGACAGAGGGAGACCTGCAACTGACAAAGAAAATAAGATTTCCTTCACTAGAAGCACAAGTGGGATAACCAAAGATGTGGGACAATATAGGGACTGACACACTGAATAGGGGAAGGGAAGCATGGGAGACTCAAACTTCCTTTGTTCAAATTAATGACGGAAGGGTTGACCTAGTAGCAAATGAAACTAACTCATGGGAGAGGGATCAAAGATGGAATACCGGGAGTGTAACTGCAGATGGGAAATACTCAGGGAGGTAACTAGACTAGTGATATCCGGGGATCCAAGGAAGACTCATCGCAGAATACTCTGAATAAAGGGGACCCAATGGGGGGAAGTTGCCAAACTATAATATATGGGGTGGTGCCTAAAGACACCATTATGACACGATCTCGTGGATTTTTAGTGAGCCCGAGAAAGTAAGCGCTCGATGGTGTTTTCATTTTTAGAGATTCTAGAAACAAGAAGAAGACTCTAGTGGGTTCTCTTTTTTGTAGTCTCCTGAGCCCGAAAAAGGATAAAAGTGTTCACAAGAGAGCTCTCCCAGCCTTTATGGAAGGTAGACTTCTTTACCATTGGTATTCCAATCAGGCCGGAAAAGGTTAAACCTATATTGACTGGATGGTCATTTAGATACTTTTATGAGCATGAACAAAACCAAGTTTGCTAGGAAATATTTTCTTGCTAAGAAGGCTACAAAAGAGCTTAAAGACAACCCATGATGAGATTTTTCGTAAATTTCGGTCCCAATTCCCGATAAAGTATAAAAGGATGCAATGGGAAAAATTTCTAGAATGAATGTGCCAGAGTGGTATTTTTCATGGTAGTATTTATAGTCTAAAAAAAATGATAAAAGAGACTACATAGATTCCCTTTCAAATAATTTAACGAGTGTGAAAGGAAGAAATCATGCTCGGTAATATCTTCATTCATTTAAGAGTCAGCAAAGATCTTAAGACAAACTCTATAATGGAGATTTGCGTGGTGGCATGCAAATCGATGTGGCTTTCAAGAATTGGCCCAAAAAAATCATATTGAAAGCACAAGACAAGGGTATCGTAAAAAGAAAGAGGACAGAAAACTGAACCTGATGGTGGGAACGGCGTCCCGAACGGACTTCGGATAACCATGTGGTGTACGAAAGAAAAATAGACCCAATGGAGGCCTATAAACAAGGGGAGACCACATGCCATGTGTCATTGTTACTGCTCAATGCTGAGTTGGAGTGGAGGATCCCAAAACTCTTTTTCTAATTTCTCTCGTTCTGATCAGTGGTTTTTAGTTCCGTGACTTATTGGTAAGAGTACTCGTTGAAACCGTCCTTTTCAGTGGTTTACATTTGTTGTTTGCTCATCCAAGTGCTCCTACTGAACTGAAAGGGTTTTTAAGGGTCAGGTCATGACTTGGGTGACTCTTTTTTTCCAAACAGATGCGACCCAGTTGCTCTTGTCAAAGAGATAAGCGTGACCTAGGTCGCACCTATTTAGCCAAAAGGCACGCCAGAGTCATGCCTATTCAGTGATTAAGTGCGACTTCGGTCGCTCATAATGGCTGAAAAGGCACGACTTCATCCCTGGATGAGATTTTGTGTGTGAGATTGTTCCTGGCAGGTATTTGTTTGCTATGCAAGATGGCCCGACCAGTGCGGTGAGAGAGGGACCTTGGGTCCTTGTGGACCCAAGCATTAAGAAATGCGAGGGTGTGGGACACGCTTCCCCATAGTGGGTTGTTGAAGTACTTTCGGGTACCACTGATGCGGTTCACAAGACTGTTATTAGATACAGTGATGAGTTTCTAGGATACTGATGCAGAGTGCTTCATTATCTAGGGGGAGCAGCTTGAGATCAGGCTCCATGATGTGTACTTTTTAATTGGGATCTCGATGTTGGGAGTGATCGGTGACACAAAGCCGAAGCTTAGACACGGGGTGACACTGGATGACCTTTGTGAGAGGCACTGCTATGCCTGTGCTACTATGCGTGGGTCATACATCCTTATGTGCAGCATTGAGATTCTCTCAACTCGAGTGGTTGCAGCGATGGTGCTGCGGATCTTGGGGCCATCTGGGACGCACAAGATCTCCAAGGGGCAGCTCCAGATTATGGAGTGTGTGATGGAGGGCACCTACTATGGGTGGGCCTATATGTACTTGACTGTGGTTCAGAGTTCGTTGAACCATGTCAGGACAATGGGAGGGGATTTTTGTTTCCCCTCATTTCTATGATCTTTCTTCTTTGAGAGGGTTCCGACCCTTCGACCACACTTGGCAGTGTGGGATGGTGGGACTCAGGAGCCTCGGATGTGGAGATGGAGTGAGATGTTGGTCCAGGAGGGAGGAGGCTTAGTAGGTTTTTTTTTTACTTGGGAGCTTCTAGTGCAGTGTACGCAGGGATGGACTACAAGGGAGACCCGGAGATGCCCCAACCACCAAGACAGGCCTAGGGGCCAGATGGTACATATACATAATGTTTGATGTGATTAAATTCATATATATTGTACTAGGTTAATGGTATCCATTGTGTGACAGATATTGATGTTGTACTATGTGTGAGTGCATATGTTGGACCGCAGATGCTTGCAGGTTACAAGCGACGGAGGGGCAGGGTGGAGGGGGTGGATCCACCTACCCATGGGCCCCGGAGTACCGTGCAGGCACTCTGTCCAAACATCAAGTGTTTGTTGGATGTAGTTACAGATGACGGCTAGCAACATTTGGATGATAATCTGGTTGTTGTTTGTTACTGCATGCCTCATGAGTATATCCCCTTGATGAGGAGGGTCACATTCGTGGTGGAGTATGTTCGGGAGGTGACGCAGGGAGACACGCCTATGGAGGACGAGGATAGCTCCAGTGAGGAGGAGGACACAAAGGAGGAGTTAGAGTCATAGTACCAAGAGGAGGATTCTGATTCTGATTAGTAGTTGGTGATGTTGCCCCTAGTGCGGTAGTGCACTAGTATTTTGTATTGATATTTGTGCTCAGCTGAGAAATCTTATGGAGCTTCTTATTTTGTACTGAACACTTATGACATGATTTTTTTTTATGCACATGGATGCACTTTTTATGGTTTTTATATTAGTATTTTTATGATGAAAATGCCTAGATGATGTATATGACATATGTATGCATGATTATGTGATGATGCATGATGCAGTTTCTTTATTTCTCATATGCGATGATGAATATGCCACTCTAGAACATCATTAGACATTTGGTCTACTACACTATTGAGGTTTCTAGGAACATGTCTAAATGCGATGGATTCAAAATTTCTAACCAACTATTTAGTGCACAGGAATTTTCTAAAGAGGCAAGGATCGTGTACCCGGTAGTGATTATTCAACTGGGAGACAAGCAGCTGGGAGTCTAAGAAGACATAAAGGTGATGAATACCCAACTATAGGGCGGCGGTCAAGAGACTAGTGACACCATCATACTCAGCCTGGTTGTTCGTAGAAATTCCAACACACATTCCGTTAATATGGATCAACTCATGTGATAGGGAATAGATAACCCACACAGTCGAGGCAAGATTAGGAGACCATCTGCTTGCTCCACCAGCAAATCCACTATAGTGATGCAAGGTAGGATCCATCTGGAGAAATCAAGGAAACAAAATGTAAGACTTGTGTTAAGAACGATGTAAAACAAAAATAGAAAAATATAATACAAGTGACTCACGGCAGTGAACTTAGGCGTAGAACCTCTTGAGGTAGAGCCTGTTGCAGGGATTCTTCAAGAGGTGGCCATTCGAGTCCGCAATAATATATTCCCTCTTTCCAAGGAAATGGTGGATGACATATGGGTCGTACCACATGGACTCCAACTTCCCTTTTCCCAACTTATCGTTGTTTTGGTCATAGACGAGGACCAAATCACCTTCACTAAAGGTGCAAGGGTGGATATGGGAGTCAAAATGTGACTTCGACCGTGTTTTAGCTGCTTCAACTTCTTGGATAGCAGCAAGACAGTCCTCATTTGTCTATTCAAGTAGAATACGCCATTCTTCTAAAGGCGAGGTATCAGGAAGGATCCCTATGGAAAGGAGGAGCAATGGGATCTGGAATTTAATGGGAAGTACCGATTCGATACTGTGGACTAAGTGGAAAGGGGTGAAGTCGGTGGTGGTTTTTTTTTATTTCATGTAGGCCTAGAGGGCTGAGAAGAGAATATGGTGCTAGTTGGTCTTTTGGTTCCCTACCATCCTCTCGAGCATGTTCTTGATGATGTTGTTGACAGCTTCAACTTGTCCATTTCCTTGACGATAATAAGAGGAGGAGTACTGGTGCTCAAACTTCAACATGGTTGAAAGCTCAGTCCAAACTGCGTCTTCAAAGTGACAACCATGGTCTGAAACTATTTATTGGGGGACACCAAAAATTGCGATAACATGGTTAAAAAAGAAATGTGTCTTTGTGTCATCCTTATAGTTAAATGTAGGCATGGTTTCAGCTCATTTTGTGAAATAACCAACGACCACGATGATGTAGTTATGGTCATCGGCCAAGGTGGGGTTACATGTCATGAAGTCGATAGCCCATTTGCATAAGGGACTGACTGTGACTACTAGGTGTAACAATGCAGGGGGATTCCTTGCTTTTGGAGAAAAGAGTTGACAACTATGGTAGTGTTTGACCGCCTCAATGCAATCGAAGAAAATGGTAGGCCAAAAATAGCCGGCACGTAGAATTGTTTGGGAAGTCGCCAAACAAGAGAGGTGGCCACCGCAAGCTCCATTATGACAATAATTGAGGACTTGTTCAGCCTCATCATGGGTGAGGAAACAACGTAATATGGTATCGACACCTCAATGGGATAAAACATCCCCGATGAGGATATGGCGAGCAGCTTGGTGTCGGATGCACCGTCTATCTTTGCATCTTAGGTGGGGCTCAAATTTATGGGTTCACAGGTACAGGAGAATTCCCCCATACCATGCATCTTCTGTGGAAATAAAAAATAAGAATTCATTAGGAATGTTGACCGTAATCAGTGGCAATATGAACAATGGAGGAAGGTCTGTCATCAGTACAAGTAGTTCCAAAGCTTTGGTGCTCTTGGGGGAAACGAATTCCAAGTCAAACTCCGAAAGGACGACAATCCACTTCGCCACGAAACCTTGTAGGGGGAAAGGACTCAAGAGGTACTGCATAGGGTTGGAATCGACCAGGACTTTAGTATGGTTCACAAGGATGTAATGATGTCGCTTTTGAACCAAGAATACAACGGCAAGGGCCATGTTTTCTTCATTCAGATAACATAACTGGGGACCGTTCAACTTCTTACTAACGTAGTAAATCACATGCTCTTGACAAGCATCATCCTCTTGGACTAAAACTCCACCAATGGCATTTTCAGATGCCGACACATAGAGAATGAAATCCTTGGTGAAGTCGGGTGCAGATAGCAACGGGGTGGAAGCCAGATCTTGCTTTACTGCATCAAAATCAGCTTGGGCATGATGATCCCAAACAAATGGAATGTTGATACAAAGCAAGTGTAAGAAACCATGGAATTTTGTCACATACTCCGATATGAAGTGGCGACGGAAATTGGCCTTTCCTTGGAGACTCGGTAGTTAGTGCAAAGTCAGTGGTGAGGGTAGATCGAGAATGGATTGAAATTTGAGAGGGTCAACTGCAATTCCTTTGCAAGAGATTATGAACCCAAGTAGATGGCTAGTTGGGACACAAAACACACACTTGAGAGGATTCAAGCAGATTTCGTACTTGCAACATCGCAGGAAGACTTGTTGTAAGTCATCTAAGCTTTGTGAATGCTTCCATGAGTGAGCGGTGAGGTCATCTAGGTAGACCAGTATGATGTGGACAAGATTGTTGAAGTAGTATGTCATGGATCGCTGAAAAGTGGCTCCAGCATTTTTAATGCCAAAGGGAATCACTTGATATGAAAATGTGCCCCAGGGGGTTGTGAACGTAGTCTTGTATCGGTCTTATTTTTGGATCTGAATTTGGTTATATCTGGAGAAACCATCCATGAAGGAAAAGACCTCATGTACGATGTAGGCATCAATGATTTGGTCAATGAAAGCAGTACCGAAGTTTTCCTTGGGACATGCCGAATTCAAATCGTGAACATCCGTACAGACATGGATCTACCTTGTTTTTTATTCATGGGAATAGGATTAGAAACCCAAGTGGTATACGTAATGGGGTATATAAATCCTGATGTGCATAGATTCTCAATCTCAGCTTTTACCGTGGCAGCCTTTGAAGGGTGAATGGATCATTGCTTCTAATGTACGGGTGCCACATCAGGCCATGTATCAATGTGATGTTCAACGATGGATGGATCCAACCTAGGCATCTTGGTATAGGACCAAGAAAAGATGTCATAGAACGCCTGAAAAAGTGCTTTATAGGAAGCGAATTCTTTAGGGGAGCATGATGCTCTGAGTGTGATTTCTTCAACAACCTCTGGGTTAGTTGAGGTATTGACCTTAATAGTGGGTGAAATGTTGGCCATGTTTCCCTCTTCAAAGGCGTCAGGAGCCAAGATGGGGTTTTTGAACCAATCCACCTTACCATGGATGAAGTCCTTGGCTTCAACTGAATATTGATATGATGTTGACAAGGGTTCCCCGAGATAAAGAATGAGTGATTCTACATATCATCCCATGGGTATTCAGGAGATGACAGGGCTTCAAGGATATCCTCGTCATTGTTGAAACAACAGTTATATATATATATGAGGGATCATCTATGATTGTGGAGACGAAAGGGTTGGTGGAGCTGGAAATCATGTAAATGGCTGTGGTGTTCGAGGAGAAAATCGGAGGGTGAATCTCGTCGATGACAGTGATCCCAGACTCGCGATAGTGTTTCTGAGGATCATGAAGGACAGACCAATACTCAGCCAATTCCGGGCAATGGTGTGAATAGTGTCTGTATAAACTGAAAAATCGTGCACGAATGGTTGGTCCTTAAATACTTATTCTTGGCTGCTGGTGGAGTTGAGATGATGACTACTGGAGTGTCGTCTGCAGTATCCATAGCATCTATGTTTGTGCATGGGATAGGTATCTCTGGGAATTTTTGAGTTGCGTGTCCATGGACATCACACAAAGAAAAAGGTGGAGTTGGACGAGCCTCAACTGCTGCTTTGGAGGCCTTTCCCCCAATATTCTTTGGGAGAGGAGGTGCGGGTTTGGGGACGAAAGGCATGTTTAATGGGCCCAAAGGAGGGCATGACTCCACTGCAATTGGTTGGACTGGAGTTAACACAACCTGAGGCACCAGAGGTGGGGTAGGTGGTTCAAGGTACCACACTGGAATCCCCAACGTAAAATTAGGTAAATTTACAGTACAATAATAGGATTACTCATGATGTCAGATGGTGGGAATAGGAAAAGAATCATATGGACTAGGAAAGAACCCCAATAATTCCTAGGTGATAGAGGTTGGGGTTGCGGCTGATTTTGTGGTGTGGTCGGGATGGTACTAGATGAAATAGTACACAACTCAGCTGTGTCATTTGGCACAGTTGGAGGTGGCAGAGATGGAAAGGTTTCCGCCATAGGTGCTTCTGCAAATAATCTCGGTCCTATAGTGGATAAGGATGGGATGGATACGTTGTTGATGGTAGTATCAATGGTAGGGATGACATGTTCTAGTGTGATCGGTCCTTTTGGATCATAGTAAGTTAATTGATCAACCGTCACGATATTTCCATCATGAGGGAACATGAGGAGTCGAAATACGGTGTATTCCACGGCTCTCGTGCAATACATGTAGCTACGTCCAAGGAGGATTTTATAATCAATCTAGGAATTAATAACCTTGATGTCAATCAAAACCATTTTACCGGCTAATGAGATAGGAATATTTGAAAGAATTCCCTTATCCTTTGTAGAGAGACCATAGTAGGCACGAAGGGCGGTAGTGGATGGTTGCAGGGTAGGGGACCCAAGTTTTTGCCAGAAAAAATTTGACATAACACAGGTCGATGCCCCTTCATCAACGATGCATCGATGCATGACCAAATTCTGAATTGAGACTGGAATTTGGAAGGCGATGGTGGATGGAATTCTGGGTTCTCCTTGGTCCAGATCAAACATTATCAACCTAGAATCGGAGGGATATACAACACCTAATGTGGATAACAATGCTTTCCACTCCGTTGGGAAGGTTTTCAGTACTTCTAGAGTGGACATGGCCATAGGTGATTGGGTCAGGTTTTCAATGATACTATAATTTAGGTAAACTCAAGTAGTCGCGTTGTCAGTGATACATCATATAGGAAACCGTGGACCTCTTGCTGCCCCATCAGAGGGGGGTGTAGGTAAGTTGAGGGGCATGTTGGAAGTTTTAGAAGTAGATGTCGTTGATGGGTCAGCGGTTCCCGTGGTGGAGTTATACTGGTTCTACCTAGTCTTAAGGTTTACTTCTTTGGTTGAAAGTGTCATCAGGTGATGGACACCAGTCTCTATGGGTGGAGCCGCAGCAGGAGCTGCATGAGTAGGTGGGGCCAAGGATGCGATGGCAACCAAACCTTAGATTGGTAATGGATTTTAGAGCACCATAGGCGGAGTACCTAGTGGTGCTGGGGTGAATTGAGCCTAGCTCGTGGCATTGGTACCCTGCTGAACATCATTTTGGAGAGACTGGCGGGAACGAGCCATGTGAGGGCACAAATGCATATAGTGACCAAAGGTGTTACACAGGGTGCATGGATGATTAGTCTGTAATTGTGGGTTCTTTCCCTGTCGGTCAGGATTTTGGGGTTTTTGTTTCGGTGGATTGGCACCATTGTTGGTTGGGGGGTTAGGTTATTGGCTGCCTCCTTGCAGCTAGTTATTACCTCGATTTTTCTTACCCTTCCCTTGTTGGTTATTAGTGGATGGTTGGTTGTGAAGGTTCTGCTGAGAAAAAACTTGTTCTTTGGAGACCAGACGGGACAGGGAAGGACCTAGTGCTTGTTACACTAGTGGTGCATAATAGACTAGGGGAACTACAAATTTGGCCATTTCTATCGAATACGACAAATTCAACATAGTCAGCCTGTGGGCGCGCTGATTTGGCACGGGATGTGCATAGGAGGAGATGGCTCCGAACTGGGCCACCATCCATGATTAATCAGGGATATGGTTTGGTTATGAAACATTATGGGTGTTACTTGGGTGTGGTGGCATCATAGGGGGTGTCGCATAGTACTGAGAGTGTTGTGTGACAAAGTTGATGACATCATTCACAGCATGGGATTCCCTCGACGTATCACGGCGAGAGGTGCCAGCTCGAAGAGCATCTGGTATGATGGTATATAAATACCCAGACTGGGCATAGATTAAGTTGAACTGTTGAGCCTTTAAGATGGCCTCCTCCTTAGTTTGGGGTTGCTGAGAGGCGACGTCTTTGGCTATAGGTGGGAGTAAGGTCTTTTGAAACTAGTTGAGGAAGATCCTGTCATCCAGTTGGATCTTGAATAAGCTACATCACCAATTCCACTCATGGATGTGGTCCGTGATGTGGGTAGTTGTATTTTGCTAACAAGATAGAAGGATCTCCACTCCCTCATTGTATCGAGCGGGTAGTTGAAAGTACTGGAGGAAAATGGAGGCAAGTGAGCAGAAATTAGGATAGGAGGTAGGTGGCAGTTTGATATACCATTTCGCAGCAACACCCATAAGTGTGTGTTGTAATAGCCTCATTCTAACTGATTCGTCCACAATGTTGTTTGAGGAACACCACAAGTGGAAGGACATGATATGGTTTTGGAGGTCCTTGCCCGCCTTTTCCTCAAAATTTGGGATTTGCAAAGGAAGTTTGGTTAACATGGGAGGCCAATGAGGTTGATGACTAATGGGATCATTCGTTAGTCTAGCCAAATATGGAAAGTTAATACAATCCATAAAGGGTAGGTTAGACCCGAATTTGGCTCAATATGGACCAGTGATGGTGCCAGAGTTTGCAGGAACGTGATGTCCATGCATGGTTTGGGGTATGTGAGGCTGAATTCCCATGGCAGGGATGGTTGGAATGGTTGTGGAAGGGCCACTTCCCCAAGGCATGTAAGTTGGTATGGTAGGGATTGTGGTAACTACTGTGGGAACTCTAATAGTGGGTAGCGTACCTATAGCAGTATGCGTAGTGGTGGTGGTACCACTTGCGGGGATACTCGTACTGATGGGAGGCAGGGACATGGGTCCATCGCAAATTATCCCTCTGTAGAAGGGATCGGGATTTGTGCTAGCCATGGGGCTAGACAGTGTAGTGACCAGATTCGGTTCAAAGTGGTAGGAGTCTGAATCAAAATCAGAGGTTGTGTGTCCTTCTGAAGATGAGGAGTGTTGTTGAGGAGGGTTCTGACGGTGATGGTCTAAGGGACGAAACTGAGGGGAGTATCCCCTAATTCAATGGGAATACCGTGGTGACTCAATGATGGTTGAAGTAATAATAGGTAATGAGTTTGGACCCCGTTTTAAAATGGGTTCCTATTGGCTCAAAAGAAGTCACTCAGCCACCAAGACTGCCTGAAGACACTACTTTGGTTTTTTCCTCACAGGTGGGTATATAGTAAATCCGGATGGGTTCGTTTCCCATTTAGCTTGGAACGTCCTCTCACTGGCCAGCCACTTTAGGGTTCCTGTGGTACTCCTCACAATTAATTTTAGGGAAAATCCCAAGTACTTCCCATAGTTGTTGTGGATGAGACTTATGTCCCAATCTGAATGTTTATTAAGTAAATTTGGTTACTTTTAAGGTTTCGCTCGGGGTCATGAACTGAGTTTGGTTGATTATTTGGTGTGATTATGTGTGCACTTGTGTATGAAACTATTACTTTTACTTTCAAATATGAAATAGATACATAATAATGGATTTCCTACAAGAAACAAGAAAAGGGTTGTACCAAAGAAGGTTTGAAAGGTAAAAGCAAATCAAAACAAGGTGCAAGACAGACAAGGGTTTGAAAATAGGTGATTGATTATGATTCTTGCAAATCAGTAGTGTGACTACCCCAACTTCGCATCCTTCACATCAAAGAGGGAGTGTTGGGATCTCAACAAAGTGGAAACAAGTCCACCCATAGATCAACAAGTCAAACCCCAAGTTTTTGGTGCCCAATAAGAAGGATGCGAATATCGTGAGACCCCCAACAGTATCCACTCCCTCTAGCATCCAAATTCACTTGTTCTTAATTGAAGAGAACAATAGTAAAGTGGATTTCCTATTACTAAACTTAATCAACCCCCCGTCGTACCTCAGAAGACCCCGGAGGGTTATGACCGAGTAGAGGAGCAGGGGCTAAATAAGTGTGTTAATTTCCAACTTTTAAAATGCAATGTAAATTACAGAAATCAACTTAGAAACAGACAGGTCGCATTTAATAGACTGATAGTCGTGACTACGTCACTTAAACAGGAAAAACAGAGGCAACTGGGTTCAGAAACAAACAAGTCGCACTTAACAGGATGACATCTGTGACTGGGTCACGCAAACAAGCCAAACAGAGGTGATTGGGTCTATTAGACTGCAAAAAATAGGCACAAATTTTCCCTGGGAGGCAAGTTGCGCTTTTCAGGGATAATGTCATGACTTGGGTTGCGGATTTTAGCCTGAAAGATGTGACTGGGTCGCTGGTTTGGGCCCGAAAACTGCGACTTGGGATGGAACTGGAATTTTTTTTTAAAGCGAGCCAACAGGGGCAGGCACTGGTGCTGTATAGGCTCGGATTAGCCATGTGAGGGTCTGATCAGTGACAACTATGACCAAAAACAAAATAAACACCTGCAAAACAAGGGATCCTTGGGGATCAACCAATATGGTCCAAAACTGTAGCGGGGTTTTCACCCCTGCTACATGCAAAAGCACCTCCCTTCTTTCAATGAGATAGCAGGGTAGAATTCATGAAAAGGAAGCTACAGTAAACAAACGATATTAGTAACATGAAATAAATAAATAAAGACGGCTACACTAAATTAAAATAAAAAGAATGAAAAGTATACCCTTCTTCTGGAAATGGGCCACCGTGCCCTAATCTTGGATATGGGCCACCTATCCACAGGCTGGTTGGTACGGAGGATGCCTCAACGTACTAGATGGGAGATGGTGGGGCTATGCAATGATGGCTAAAAATGGTGTGAGTATTTTGAGAATGATGGCTTCTCATCGTACTCACGGAAATAGAATAATGGAAAAGGGATCAGAATGTTGTTGATGGAGACCTCCACCCTATTTTTATAATGATTCTTTGGCCTTTTCTCTCTTTTAGGGTTTTGGAACCTTATTTAGGGTTTTAAACCCCTTTTGGGGTTTAGCTCTTTTTTGTGTTTTTTAAGCCCTTTCTTGGCTTTTAGGCCCTTTCTGGGTTTTTTGGGCCCTTTTTTAGGGTTTTTAGGACCTTTTTGATGTTTTTTGAGATTTTTGAGAGAGAAAAAGGGTAAACCATAGTTGTGGAGGTCAAAAATAAGGGGGAAATGGTAGGAAAATGATGTATGTATGTGGTTTAGGCCATGCAACGCTAGTTGAGCAATTTTTTGCGTTAACACCTCCCATCGCAGGTTGAACCTTATGTGCCTTTATTTGCAGAAGAGGTAGTTTATCAAGCTATATATGATGTTGTTGTTGATTCCATCTTGACTCCTTCCATTTCAAAGGATCCAGATGAAGCTTACTTTCCTGCATGGGAAGTGAACTCAAATAACTCATACAATTGCTTGGATATGGTTTTACAAGCCAATGAATCCATTCTGGAGGTTATGCTAGGACCTGATAAGATATGCAAAGATTTGAATTTTGCATCATAATTCCTACTTCTTACCAGAACTAAGTAGAATTGAGAACTCTGAATTCCATGTGAGATTGAGTGAAGATGTTGACCAAACTATAAATCATTTACCTAAGGAGGGAGTGTTTTCCAATGGGAACATGGTGAACATTTTCGCGACTATACCGATCAACATTTCCACCAAACCCAAGATCATGGAAAATGTCTATATTAGATAATTTATTCTCCCGAAGAAATTGCCATATACACAACCCTATTCAAGGAATTATGTGATGTGTTTTCTTGGTCTTACGTAGAGATGTCAAGAATAGACCCATCTATTATGGAACATGAAATAATGACATAGCCTAATGTCAAACATGTTAGGCATAATCTACGTCCTTGAACCCACGGAAGGCAGCAACTGTTAAGGCTGAAGTTGAAAAACTGTTGAAGGTTGGTTTCATATACCCAATTTCTTTAACGAAATGGATATCAAACCTAGTCCTGGTAGACAAAAAACAAGGAACTAAATGTGTTTGTACTGATTTAAGAGACTTGAATAAATCACGTCCAAAAGACAACTATCCCACACCATTCATTGACCATATAATCAATTGCCAGTAAAATCATCTATCTTGTTCATAATTTCGTACAGACTTGCAGAAGTGATTGGAGGGCCATAATGTTAAATTTGAGCATATAGATCTGTAGACAAACACACAACTCACAAAGAAGATCTCACAATTTACTCAGCCATTGAAGAATGAAACAGTGCAAAAGGCTTGCAGCTGTGAATGCTTTCATTAATCAAAAAAGTAATCCAGATAATAATTACAATGATGTAAAATGCTTTAATAGCCACAAGCAATTCGAATCCACACGAGGAAGTTCGAATTGATGACTCTACTTGACTGTAGGTAACCAAGACTTGTCTAAATCACAATTGGAGTTCTAAAACACAACCAACTGTTACATTTAGTATTAAATCATGGTTAACTGACTGTGGTAGGTGAGAAAAGCACCCCACATGTGTGCAATTAATTAAACCATTATTTAACTGAATGTAACTGACTCCTAACTTGGCTTGACTAGTCATCAACTGAAGTTAAGGACCCAGTAGTTAACTGTCCTTGTCTAAATCATAACCGGAGTTCTAAAACACAACCAACTGTTACATTTAGTATTAAATCATGGTTAACTGACTGTGGTAGGTGAGAAAAACACCCCACATGTGTGCAATTAATTAAACCATTATTTAACTGAATGTAGAGAGCTAGAACTGAATGTAACTGACTCCTAACTTGGCTTGACTAGTCATCAACTGAAGTTAACTGACCTTGGTTGGTTTCGGCACTCCCAGTTGCTTCCTAAATTGTAGGGATTGATCTAGGAGACTCCTAAACTTATGCAATCAAGTGCAATAAGTGGTAGTGAGCCTCAATTAGTGTTCCCCACACTTTGGTAACTGAAACATGTGCCCCAATTAGGTTAAGTTTAACCAATGGTGCTAATGACTATAAATAGAATGGATGGACTCCCGATTTAGACATGACTCCCGATTTAGACATATGACCAAATTTGGACAAGGGAGGATTAATAATCCTAACACATAATACATCCCTGAACATAATATTTAATTTATTATATCATTCATAAACTTTCTCTGAATATTTGGGAGAAATTGGGCTGATTTGGAGACCAAGACACTAAAACTAGTCAAGAGCCAAAATTGTGAAAAAATTGGAAAATTGGGCATTTTAATAAAAATTAAAAAAAGGGACATTACAAGTGGTATCAATGAATGATCTTGGCACCTGGTGTGGTCTGATATTTATGAGTACAATAATTCAAGGACCGCCATTATATATTGAAACCCAAAAGTGCTTTTGTTGAAGAGGAAACAATTACTAGGGATGAAAAGGGGACCTCATATGATGGTGAGGAGCATATAAAAATCATTGAACCCATAATTTAAGACATGACCAAGAATATTATTAAATGATTTGAATTGTTGGCTATCCAAAGTTGGAAAAAATATATTTATTTTAAGAAAACCAAGGGGAAAAATGCATCAGCTTGCTTGAAGGAGCAAAAGGACGAGACCCATGAACCACCTAGTTCTGAAATAAGTGAAGTAGAAAAAGTAGTACATGAAGAGGATAGAAATTCATTCCCAAGTGACTGTGAAAAATATTAAGATACATCACATGAGTATGAAGAATTTTCTATTGAAAATATTGAAAATATTGAAGATAATTTTGAGACACATTCTACCTTGGAAATGAAACAAAGAGAATCTAATGATGGATGCTTGAACTATGAAGGAGTGCCTACTGATGAGTGCTCACACCTCTATGTTGGTGACATAGAGATAACTTTTGAAAGTATTTCTACAATCCAAACTTCCATTAAACATAAAAATTAAGACCTTGTACCAATTGAAGAAGAAACAAGATCAACTTCCCCATCACCACTTGAGCTTCATGAAGTTGGTCCAAGTAAGAAGGAAGAAGATGAGGAGTTTCATTTGCAAGAGCCTCATTTTCTTGAAGGGTCCTTAAAGATGAATGAAAATAAGATCCAAGAGGCCCTTAGCATACTCCATGGCACTCAAGCATTGGTATCAAATTCTTGCTGGAGAGCTACTTCCTTGGAGGAGCCATCCTTCCTTGAAGACATGGAGAAGATTCAAAGAGCAATGTGCAACATCAAAGATAATTTCATGTCTTTGCTTTTTGATAGAAAAAATGTCATTGAGATTAGTGAATGGTTACATGAATCCTACTTGAAGAATAATGAATTTATTCATAAGCTCGCAATTCAAAATGAGCAACTTCTTGAAAAGTTGCAAGACACTTGTTTTTCCTCCTATGTTTCAAACTGTCAAAAAGTAGATTGTTTGGAGGATTCTCATGACATGGTGGATCATCAGAAATGTGGAAATTTGAATGTGATTGATATGTTTTAATATGAACTTGAAGATATCCAAACACTTGATGTGGTGGAAGAGGAACTTGAATTGTCTCTTGATGAAGGTTATGCAATTTATAAAGAAGAGAATGATTCCTCTACATTGGAACCAATCTATGACAAAGGTTTCACACTTTTGAAGGAGCTGCATGATTGTTGAGCCTCATATAGTTATCATTTTTGGCAATTAAATAACATATTTTAACACACATTTTATTATCTTTAATATGGTTTATGTCATACAGATCGTTATTTCAGCACAAGGTAAGAACAAATTTGATGTTATTATAACTTTGGTTATTAATATCATTTTTATGATTTTATTAACTCAAAAGTATATTATTTAACGAATATTTAATGTATTATCTGATATGTATATTTGTTTGCAAATTTTATAGTTCGTTTGGGAAAATTAACAATAAAATGTATTCAGCCTTCTTTTCACACCATATGTCCAGCTCATGATCCAGCTTGGCGTTCAGCTCGCCCATCAGCCTACGCGCTGTTAACATCCAATATCAGGCATTAAACGTTGAAGAAGTCTGCAAACCATTTTGTTGACCACATGCCCAGGTGATAGCATAATCATAAATCTAGAAGGATGGTCGGTGCATTGAGTTCGCTATCCTATTTTTGATGCTCACGCATCCAAAGGAGGAAACGTTCTAGAGAATTATCGTTTTCATGATGGTATTGCTTACCACCACATCACCAGCCCATATGTTCAATTGAAGAAGCACCCTCATTCTAGAAACCTATCCTGTGTTCTCTTTCTTGTTTACCATGATGCCATGTTTTCCCTATATCGACGTACATCCAGATCACGGCTCAGTGTTTCGTTCAGCTCATCGTTCAGTCCGCTCATCAGCCTGCGCTGTCCGTAATCAGCTTTGGGCATTTAAACATGAACCACTCTGCAATCGAATGATTATCCATGCATCTGATCACACACCATCTTGCAAACACACACGCTCGTGTTGATGAGGGACCTGCATTCTAGAACCTGCTGTTGTGTACAATCCTACGCTCACCACTAGTCCATCCTCCACGCTAAGGAAGGGGTCGTCTCCAAATCAAGCACGCTGTAGAATCCTGTCCACACAAAAGAAAGATCAGACTCGCCACGATCATGCTGAATGAAGAGCCAGACTATGCATTGGTTGCAAATCAATTATGTGCTTTAAAGATTGCCTAAAATTAGAGAACATTCAACCTTTAGGGTCGACTTGCTCATCTCTTATGTAACACTATATATATCAATCTCTGAATGAAGAGAAAGTTAGTTAGTCAGAGCCAAATTTAGTCATAGTTTTTTATAAGCACTATAATTTTGTTTTTGAATCTGAATAAAGAGTTGTATGCATTGTTGTTGAAGATTGCGTTTGAGTAGGAGTTAGCAGAATTCAGCCCTGATTGTTGGGAGGGCCCCTCATCAACCAGAGGTTCATTAGCTTAGTTTTAATTCAGTTCTTTCTTTTCTGTTTTAGTTAATCTGGTTTGATTTCCAGTTTGTTTTCATTAGATGCTAAAGTTTATTTCCTGTATTGCATTAACTTAGTTTTCTTTAAGTAGTTAAATAAGTATTTTATTTCTTGTATTGCATTAGTTTAGTTTTATTTCATTAATTAAGTAGATGCGCGCATAGTTTTACTTTCATTCTTTTGTTCTTAGTTAGTTGTTTCTAGTTAGTCATTTCATTCTGGTATTGCTTTCAGTTTTTAGTTTCAGACAAGTAGAATAGTTTATTTCCATTTGAATTTAGTTTTGATCACTTATGAATTGGTTTAAGTAGAATAGTTTGTTTTCATTTTAATGTAGTCTTGTTTATTTATTTCTTGTTATTAATTTATTTATATAAAATAGTTTGCTTTCATTTAAATTCAGTTTTGTTTATCTATTTTTCTCTCATGAATTTGTTTAAGGTAATTTCCAATTTGTTCAAGTTAAATTCCAGTTTACCAATTAGTTTACAATGCAATGTTTTCTTGTTGTTTAAGAATTAGTTTGAAGTTGATTTGTTGATTAAATAGGTTTGTTTATTAATTCTATGCATTAGGTTTAGAAGTGCATAACTTTAGCTCAAGAATTAGTTCATTTAGGTTAGTTTTTACCATTTTTACTTTATGGACCTCCATTCGGACTATCTGTCCACCCTTTACAAACCTACTGTTCAGTCTGTCATTTAACCCTTGGTTTTGTTTTTTACTGTTTTTATGTATTTTTCAGATTGTTTTTAGTTTTGTTTTGTCAATATTTCGATTACATTTGTAGTTGGTAGTTTTATTTAAGCATTTCAATTAAAGTTTGGTTGTTTTAAGTTATTGATTAAGGTTTTATCATTTCTTTTACATATGAATTAAGTTGTTTTTATTCCTTGAGTATTAAAATATTGATTTTGTTTTATTGTTGTTTTATGTCATGGCCATCTTCGTTTGCATTTATAGTTTAGGATTAGATGTACTATTTTTAAGAGAAAGTTAAGTTATTTGTAATTATAGGAATCATTCATGTTCAATATGTGTGTATTGAAAATAGAATTTAAATATCTTTATTAAGTTTTCTAGTTGCTTCTGTTTTCTATCTTTATTAAGTTTTCTACTTACTTCTTTCAAAGTTTTATCTTTATTAAGTTTTCTACTTGCTTTTTCAGTTCTCTATTCTTTATAAGATAAGTTGTCTTTTACCCCATCCTTTTGCTTGAGGAGTAGTTAGTTGGTTATTTGTCAGTTCATTTGTTATAATTTCTTTTTATGTACGAGTTAGTGTCTGAAGTTATAAGTATTATTGTTTATGTCTTTCTTTTCAGTAGATGTTTAGAATTTGATATCCCAGTCCAGTCCAATTATTTAGATAATTTTAGGAGTTTGACTCAGTTTTTTATCTTTCGATCTTTTGTTTATTAGAATATCTCCACGACACCCTAGGATCCTTTTTACCTTTGCATATATTTTGTATCAACTCTAAGCTTACCAACCCCGGTTGATAATTAAATATTAGGTGAATTAATCTAGTCGATATAACACCCAACAATGATACTACCCATATGGATCCTTCCCATGATGAAACTTCTGCACTTTTTTATCATTTGGGTGAGTTAGTTCAATCTCCTACATCCTACAATTCCATGTTTTGCAGCATTAGTCTCAATGAAGTATGGGTGAAATGGTTCTTTTTTATGGTGCCACATGAGGAGTATGGAACTCCTAGATTTACTTTTTATGATGACATGGTTGGAGCACACTCTTATTCACATTTTCAGCAGCATCCTTTGTTACTTTATGATGATTCACATCTACATGGATGCACCTATGATATGCATTTGAGTCACTTGAAGACTTGTGGTTTTTCTTTCTCAACACTTGGTTCATTTGATGTTGGACAAACTTCATCCAACAATTGGGTGAATAGATTTATGATTGGAGAACATCTGTGTTTCTAGCCACATACTTTGTTATATATTTATGATTCTCTCATTCATGGATGTATAGATGAGACTTCTTTGAGCCACTTGAAGTCTTCATGTTTTACTTGCTCCTTATTTGGTTCAGATTTTGGTGGAGGTTCTTCATTCACTTGTTGGATGAAAGAACACATGGTTGATTATTATTTTGATGCATATTACATTCTTTGGGAGAAGAATTATAGGACATGGTATCCTCACTTATGTCATTGGAGCAGATTTGATTGGTCACTTGAAGCTTGTATGCACTTGGAAAATGGTGGTCTACTTACTTGGAGGTATAAGCACTTTCATGATTTTTTGATGAGGCACCTCCTTGATGTACATTTTTATTATGTTGTTATGTACTTTGATGATATATATTATGTACTCATGTGTTTGGAAGAATGCATACAAGAAAATGGGATCCCGAAACTCTCTTTCCTAATGGTATGGGTTGGAGAGCACTCTCAATTGTTAGAGTGCAATACAAGAAATGGGACCCTGAGATAGTTTTTAGTCCCATTGATTTCAAATTTTTGGGGAAACAAGAAGTATGGGAGATGGATTCCCCACTTAATAAAGTGATTTTAATCAAAGTAGTGCAGCAACAAACATGGTGGCTGCTCTCGGAAATATTCATTGGAATATGTACAGACTACATGAAGTTTGTGAAAGGGTTCTCCAAGTTGACTTATCCACTCACTGATTTGACTAAGAAGGATTGCATATATGTGGAAGTGGATAGATTGACTAAGTTTGCTCATTTCTTTGTTGTTACATACTCTTGTAGTTATGCACAAGTGGCTGACCTTTTTTTCAAAGAAATCTTCAGATTGCATGGGCTCCCCAAGAGCATTGTGAGTGATAGAGATGGTAGATTCATGAGTGCTTTTTGGCAAGAAATTTTCAGATTGGTGGGAACTCAGTTGACTCCAAGTACAAGCTACAATCCCCAAAATGATGGAAAAACAGAGAGGGTGAATAAATGGTTGCAAGGGTACCTTTGAAACTATGTGGGAGAACAACAAAAAGCTTGGACAAAATGGCTACACTTAGGTGAGTTTTGCTACAACACCACCTTTCACATGTCAATAGGGATGTCTCCTTTAAGAGAATTATATGGTTATGATGCACTTACATTTGATGATATGATATTTGGTGATAGTAGAGATCCAAAAGCTAAATATTGGGTGGAAAAAAAAGCCAAGAAATTTTAAAGCTTTTAAAAGACAATTTGCAGGTTGCCCAAAATCAGCAAAAACAATATGCAGATAAACATAGAGAGGAAAGGACCTTTCAGGTTGATGATCTAGTGTATTTGAAGTTTCATCCATACACACAAACATCTCTCAAAAGGAATGGAGCACAAAATCTAAATCCAAGATACTATGGTCCCTACAAGGTAATACGGAAGATTGGAGAAGTAGCATATGAGTTGGAACTTCCGGAAGGGAGTAAAATTCATAATGTATTTCATGTTTCTTGTATCAAGAAATCTATTGCTCAAAAAATTGTCATTTCAGATACACTCCCTCCTTTGGATGATGAAGTAAATCTCACACTTATTCCGTAAAAGGTTTTGAAGACAAGGGAGAGAAGATTGAGGAGCAAAACAATCAAAGAATACTTGGTGCAATGGAAGGATCTACCAAGTGAAGATGCCACATGGGAAGAGGAGAATATTTTGCATCATCCAAATCTGAAATTGTTTGAGGACAAGCAATATTAAGTGGGGAGGACTATAATGTTCCCATTTTTAATAATTGCATAGCAGGACAATTCCATCAATCCTACTAGTTCCCTAGGTTGGATGGATACATTTGGGAAGTTAATAAGGGAGCTAATAAATGGTGTTTAGACATTAGAAGGAATAAATATTTATTTAATGGATTTAATTAAATGAATGTAAGTGAAAAATGAAATGGCTATGGAGAATGGAGACACATGGAGACTATGGGGCCCACTCAAGTTAGAATTCCTATGTTAAATGGAATCCTCTTCTTGCAATCTCAAATCTATGGGAAGCCTAATGTTTTTGGATGGAATATAAGGTTAATATACTTGTCCATATACTTCATAGGTCGAATTTGGGATGAATTGTAACTTACATGGGAGAGGAAGAGCCAAATGAGAGTTTCATGGACACTTGGCTAGATTCCCCTTACATTTATGACATCTATGACACCAATGATGGAGATTCTATGACAGTTATGACAAAAGTCAGATCTGAAGGATGATATTTGACATATATAACATGTCAAGTCAAAATAGAACATCTAAGAGAGCTCTCATGTGATTTGGAGAAGCCTAATGGGTTCCTACTCAAATTGGGGGAAGATGGAAGGCTAGGAAAGGGAGGACACATGGCAAATCTTGATCCCACACCCAAATTCAAATTGGATTTGGTTTATGGATGGATTTGGAACCTTAGAAGAGAAATAATGTTTATAAAATGCAGGGATCAGCCATGAGAAGGTCCTTTTGATCATTTGTGAAAATTGTTATTGTGAAGAGAGAGAGCTAGTGGATGACTAGTTCATGCCTTAGCCAATTTTGAGGGTGAAAGATTCCCATCCTAGTTGGTGTTTGGAGAGGCCACTCAGGTCTTTCAAGGAGATTCAATGGAGTCATAAGTTACAGGTGCAAGCTACAGAATTTTTTGGACATATCAATTTCAGCTTGTTCTTCCTTTCATTTCAAGTTTTCTCACCATATTTCAGCTCTATGGAGTGAAGCGCACTTGGTGAGATATTCATCTCTTTGAGGGAGATTCTCTTTATCCAGTATTTTGTATTCTCATGTAATGATATTTTATATAATTTCAGAAATATATCAGGTATAAAGGCCAATAAAAATCATGTATTATTCTCAATAATGAAGAAACAGTGTCATTTCCCCACTACCTTGTTGTAAACTCTTGTAATCTTGATGGATTCGAATGGATGTATAAAATATTGATGATTTATGAATAAATAAAATGTAATTAAAGTATATTATGGGTTTCATGTTCAGTAACTGAGAATTTGTGGCCATTGGGTCAAATTTCATAGCAATTGGAGCAAACTACACATCATTTCCCCAAGGGTCCAAAACTAGTTTTTTAATCTAATGGAAAGAAGTGAAAACAGCCATGGGAGTTCGATTATGCATATGAGTCTATGATAATGTCTTCTACACATACCCTGATTCAATTTAAGAATTCGAGTGGGTTTCTACACATTTGGGAAGCCATTTCTACCATTTACCTCAGGGGGATTTGAGCCCAAAATTGCCAGTAAAATCATCTATCTTGTTCAGAATTTAGTACAGAATTGTAGAAGTGATTGGAGGGCCATAATACATCCCTGAACATAATAGTTAAGTTATTATATCATTCATACATATTCTTTGAATATTTGGGAGTAATTGGGCTGTTTCGGAGACCAAGACACTAAAACTAGTCAAGAGCCAAAATTGTGAAAATTTTGGAAAATTTGGCATTTTAATAAAAAATTTAAAAAGGGACATTACAGATTCAATCCTTCCTCGATATCTTACTCATGAGGAGGCTTATTTTTTCCTAAATGATGCCCATGGATGAGCATGTGGGGGTCATTTATATAGGTTAGCAACGACCGAGAAAATATTGCATGTCAGTTATTTATGGCCCACAATCTTCAAAAATTTTGTGGAAGTTGTTAAATGTTGGCATCCTTGTCAAATTTATACCAGAAAGATGTGGTTGCATCCTACTCCACTTTACCCCATCATCGCGGTAGCGACCTTCACTAGGTGGGGGGTATATTTCATTACCTGCAACCCAATTTCAACTAGGGGACATAAGTACACATTGTCGTTGTTGACTACTTTACTAAGTGGGTAGATGCAATGCCTACCTTCAAAGTCGATGGTGAAACTGCAACCTATTTTGTATTCAACCAAATAATCACTAGATTCGGGATCCCAAAGCAAGTCGTCACGAACCATGGCAGTCATTTCCAGAACATGATGATGATTGAATTGACTACTTTGCTTAGATTTAAACAAGATCACTCATCTTCCTTTTACCCTCAAGCAAATGGACAAGTAGAAGTCATAAATAAAACTTTGAAAACCATTCTAAAGTAGACTATTAACGCAAGTAGATCATGTTGGCACATCATGTTGTATCCGACACTTTGGGCATACCAAATTACGGTCAATACTAACACGGGGTTTTCACCCTTCCAATTCATTCATGGGGTGGAAGTAGTCACACATATAGAATGTGAAATGTCATCTTTGAAAATTGCAATATAATTGTTTCTTGAAACTCGTGCTCTAGAAGAGTATTTGTTGCATCTAGAACACCTAGATGAACAATGCAGAGATGTGCTTACATCAAATGAGGCAAATAAGCAACGAGTCAATAACCAGCATGACAAGTTTGTTAAACCTAGGGTGTTCTCTGAAGGAGACCTTGTGTTGGTCTATGACCGAGATAAGGAACCCTTAGGGGTAGAAAAATTTAAATCAACGTGGTTAGGACCATATAGTATGTCTAGAGTATTAAATAAGGGAGCGTATGAATTGATAGATTACAATGGAAATAAGTTTTCGAAGCCCCAAAACGGGCTCTACCTAAAAAGTATTATGCATAAGCTACATGTTTTTTCTTGTATATATATGTATAACTTTGTGAATGGTTATATATTAGTGTTTCTTATGTAAATATGGTGTTGTTTCATATGTTACCGAAAATGTTCATAGGATTTGTTGATGGTGCAAGCTATCACACTTGCAACCTTCTTCAGTTGTTGGTCATCTATGCACCCACATGACAACTAGTTACCTCTGGAGGTGCATGTTTAGGTCATGCTACTAATAATATGGCCAAGTATAGTGTCATTATTGAGATGCTAAGAGAGGTTTCTTTACATGGTATTACCTGTCTTAAGGTTAGACTCAATTCCTAGTTAGTAGTCTTTCAGTTTAATGATGATTTTCAGGTGAGACATCCTACCTTACTATGTCAGTTCTTACAAATTAGATTACTTGAGAGACATTTTTACCATATTATATACAAACATATTCCAAGAAATCAAAATNTATAAGGTCCATAAAATCGAGTCTTTGTCCAAAAGATCTAGTCATAAATACATTAAAATACAAAAATGGGATAAAAATCCCTCAAGATGCTAAAAAATACGGAGACTCCACAGCCTCAGTTGCCTCCGCTACAGGCTCTCGGTAACAAAGGATTGTCCTAGTCACCTTCCGAAGAAGGTGTAACCATGAAGGGGGCACACCCACTACATGATCCTGCATATCAATAGGTATCCTCTCCATCCTTAGAGTAGGAATTTCATGGGTAAGACGAGATAGGTTTCCCTCCACAACTCGAAGCATGACATCATCACCACCTCACTCGACTGACCACATGTAGGTCCTAGGATGGCCATCTAGCCGAACAAGTCCAATATGTGCATCATACAACCTTGAATTAAACTCGTACAAGTTACATATGTATATACACTTATTAACAAAAATTTCATAAAAATCAAATATATGAAAAACAAAATACTTACCCATCTCTCCCCATGCCTCTCTGGTAGGCAGCGCAAGCTCAGTGTCATTGTGGAAGTCCAACCTAGCATAAGGAAACTACTCGAAATCTGGTACCTGTTGACTCCACCAAGGATAGAAATCATCATCATATTCTCATTGGATCTCGCCACCACCCTGTCGAACAAAGACATATCCCCACCGTGTGAGTCTAGGCTCACGTCGATGTGGATGAGGGAGTGTCACCTTGGGGCTCAATGATGGTACAACCTCAAAGAAGAAGGTTGTGAGGATGCTTGGGTATCAAAAATTCTTCTTCTTGCCAAGTTTGCAATTTGTAACTTATTTCTTTATGTTGGTAACAATCCTAGAACACCAGTCGAATACCACGTTCCTCAAGCAATCCACCCCCAAATGCATATGGTTATGAGTGGCCAAGTGTAAATATGACACACCTTCCACTCATGTAATGGTGCTCACGATCACCTTCAATGGGAATGTTTCTATTTGTCCAATAGGAACTTGTGTGCCCGTCTTTTGTGATCCAGGAACACAGTACATGTTCACATAATCCTAAACACTAAGTGGGTCACCCCCACAACCAGAACCACTCAGATTCATCAGCACTCCTCTATGTGATAAAATCGTGATGAAATAAATGTATTTAGCAGTAATGTCCATCATTTTCACCGTGACGGTCAAACAAGCCCTGATTAGGATCCCAATATCTTACTAAGGTCTCTAGCAACTTGATTTGGGCATGCATGTTGGTCGTGTGAAAAACATTTAGCAATCCACATCGTCGGAGGGAGTTTAAAGTTAACGAATTGCACAAATATTCTCGATCATGGTCCTTATGCTCTCGTTCACGCTATTAAAGAATCATTTTTGTTGCAAACAACACAAATTTTGGATCATTTGCCATCCAAAACCCCTAACCCGTAGCATGTGCTACTGCATCGTTTTACACAGCGCATACCATACTTGGGTACCTCATTGTATACCCATGTATTTTTCTCGAATACACAAGTTTACAAGAGGCTACATGCGTATCCCGTGTGGTTCACTTTTAAACTCACCAAAACACCTAAATTTGCAGAAAATTTCAAAAAAAAAAACCTCAAATAAAGGGAATAAAATGAAATGCAAGAGAGAGAACACTTACCTACAACTCGAAATTCGATTTTGTCCACCGGATTAGGCATACAAGGCATTTGAAGCTCAAGGGTGAATTTGCACTATTCAAGGTAAAAGTCTAAATGAATTAGTTTTTAACCCAAAATCACAATTTATGGTAAATAGATTTCAAATGTTTACCTAATTTTGTATCGTTTGTGGTTAATTATAAATATTATGACTAATGTTTCATTGATTTTTTGCCTACTTTTGAGGTCATGGATGAAAATTGAACATGATTCCTCGACATATAGGGTAGGATTTAGTCCCATTGCATTTTTCACTTATACCTTATCCCGCTTCAAACTGTAGGATTCCCTTTTTCTCCATGGACTGTGATCTACAGCCTCCTATTATCCTTCAAGCATCGTTGTTCTTCCATGGATTAGAGTTTACCTAACATGGGTTACCCTATTTAGAATGCTTATTTCCATTTTTGGTACCAATGCTGCATGTTGCTAGGTCATGGGAGCCTTTGTAATTGTATTACATGCGAAAATGAGCCTTGTACTCTATCTGTTTGTTGACTATCCTTTGTTATAAGGCTCCCGGCATATGGAGTTATCTTCAAGCCCTGGTCTAACTCCTTAAAAATGACTAGATTGTCAAGTTTACTTGTTCTTTCAGACTCGCTAAAGGAAGTGAAAGATCATCCACATTAGTATAAGTTTAACCATTTTCCAGACCATGTGGATTACTTATGAAAAATGAATACTCTTGTTCATTGTGGCTAGAAGAGTATGTCCAGGTATAGGTTTATCTCTTTTTCAGGTCTGGAGGACTAAATTTACAAAAAATAAATCTATTTGAGTTCATTTTTTCTTTTTTTGTGCGCTCGTTTAAACTATGAAAAAGATTTTGAGCGTTCTTTATGTCATTGTCATGCTTATTAAAACTCAATACAAAGCATCAAGTTCACTATTGGCTTCCCCACACTCATAAATAAATGGAACATCCCGAGTGATCTTGCCTTCCTTCACAGTCGTTAAACTAAGGCTATATTCTTTCTTTTGAAGGAGCATCGATTTGGTGATAGTTTACCCCTTTTATGGATCTTGTCAACTAAATACTAAAAATGCATACCTTAGTTCCTCAGAAGCTAAGAGAGTTCTCCTCTGGATTGTTTTATACTTTTTTCAGACTCAAGAGACCAACTTTATGAAAAAACACCCCCCTAGAGTCTTCTTTGGAGTTTTCAGACTCTCAAATTATGAAAACATCGACGATCATCCACTAATTCGAGCTCGTAAAGTCCACGAATCAATGCTATATCAAGAAATATATTATCTCTTCTTCAATCTTGTTAAAAAATGAAGGTCTCGAGTTTTCTTTCTTGGATTCATCAAAACTTAATAATAAAGAAAGGAAGGAAATACTCTCTTTACATTGTATGTTGTTTGGCAGAAAGTTCACAGTCATCCTTGAACAAAGCACTATTGAGAATACAGCTTTGGGAGTTATTCTCCATGACCTTATGTGTCAAGGCCTGAGACTTGTGTTGTAATCAACTCTGCAATCTATGTTGTAGTTAGGTTCAGATCTTGTCCTTGACCTTATGTTGTATCAAGTCCGGAACTTATATTGTACTAAGTTCACATGACATTGTCATATTCGGTAGAGATTCTTGTACTAGGATCTTATGGTTAGATCATGACCTTATGTTAAGGTCTGAGACTTGTTGTGTCAAGTCCGGAACTTATGTTGGATTATGTTCACATGATTTATTTTGTATTAAGTCTCGATGATATACTATGTGATGTATAGATAGTCATGGTCAATAGGCGCTACAAGTCTCCTTTAGGGATTACCGACCCCTATAGTGATTTACTTTAGCATGTGACTATATGACCTAGGGTAATACATGTGATCATAGGTTTGAAATAATTCTTATGAGTATCATATGATATAGAATTTATAAAACCACATATGGACGATGCAGAGATAATTAATATAAGCACAAAGATGGAGAGAGAATTCGAATTTCCCATGTTGCCACCAAGTGAACTCAAATTGATAAGACATCAATTGAGTATTAGTTACGGTAAACAAGTTCAGTTAATTAAGGAATCAACTCCTTAATTTATGCAAGTGGTTGTTGAAGATGGCACTCATGGAGAAGCACTAGTTATGTTCAGTTACATTCAGTTTTGATTAGTTACACTTAGTTGTATGTAGTTACACTCGGTTCCATTCAGTTGCATGTGGTTCCATCCAATTCAGTTCAGTACACTCATTTAAGAACTTAGTTAGAGTTAGTTAATTAATGAAAGACACATATCTTCTAGTGGGACATAATTATGGAGTGTCAATTTGGCACCGGGTCAATGGGGGGTGCATGATTGAAGATGTATCAATCTTCTAAGTGTTAATAAGTTATTGATGCATGCAACCATTCTATTTTTGTTGTATAACCTGATTTGACTTGTTATTAAAGTGTTATGCACTTGGAAAGTTAGATATGGTGTTTCATTTGATCTCCACTCTTTGGTGCTCTTGGTGAAAACAATCTGCTATTGGGTTGAAATCATTCTTTGCCACTTATCAATCATACTCTAAGAATGTTTGCTTGGTTTTTTATCCTCTGAATCAGTGGAGGGTTTTCCCAGGGTATATCTGGTGTTCTATGCTTTGATTTATGCCTTTCGATCATTGATGAGATCTATATGCACTGTTATTATGCATTAAAGTTTTTAAAGTTCAATTATCTTCATATTTTTTGCTAAATCACTAACAAGCACCAGTTGTGGATCTCCCAACAGTCAAGCCTCAGTTTTATACTTTCCAGTTTCAATTTGTACTCTGAGTTACTACTTCTCCATTTGATCATCTGATCCAAGTATGACGAATCCGTTAATGTCTCCTACATTGCAGATGTGTCTAGTTGTTTCTCTTGAATCTAAAGCTTCCTTGAGGCACTCTTGTGTCGTGTTTATTGTTCAACGATCCTTAATCTCAATATTTTTACCTTGATCCATGTCATACGCATCCCTGAGATTGATCTATGTATGTCGTACCTTATCCAGTCTACCATTTTACTCATGTGATATGTTGAAGGATTCATTGCTGCCTTCCTCCTCATAAATGACATTAGAGGAAATTTGGGGTCTAAAATTGGCCTTATAAGAAAATGTGCCAAAGTAAGTTTTTGTGAGTTGGAATTCAAGAACCAATAGAATTTCAATAAAATAAGTCAACCATAATGGTTGAATTGACATATTTGTCATTAAAAAGAACTACTTTTTTCATTCGTANACAGGGAGATATGTCAAAAATACGAACACAAAAAGTAGTTTTTTTCTTTCTTCCTCCAAAATTAATCAATATTGTTTTATTATTTTAACTATTATTTTATTATTTGAACTATTATTTTATTATTTTCCTTAGGAGGCCCATTTTAGACCCCAAAATTCCTCTAATGCTTCGTATCAGTGCCAGCTAATGGTGAAGACCTAGAGTTTTGGGATAGTACCTCAGGATCCACTTTTCATCTTGGTGGTTTCCTTTGCATTGGTTATCGGTACAACTATTTAACCAGTGTTTTGATGGCATCCACCATGTTTGACTACGACTACTGTATTCACATGATTAGGATTTGGATGAAGACCTTACGTTTTCGGCTTATAAAACCTAAGTTGTGTAAGATAGTTTCAAACTTTGTAACACAACTCCAGTTATTGAAGATATGTTATTGTACTCATGTGGCTATGATCCACTTTGTAAATCATACGTGGAATTGCAACCCATACTATATGTATCTTGTAAATGAACTAGTGTTCCACATTATTAAACATGGCATCCTCAGTGATGATTTTGTAAAGGTGACCTCTATTTTGTTTGTTTGGAGTACTTCCCTGTGGCTTGGATTTTGAGTCCTTTGAAGTAAATATTGCAATACATTTTGGCTATCTTTACCCTTTGAACTCACACATTATGGGGAATATGTTATACCTCAAAATGACGCTTCTCCATCCGAGTGATGACACAAAATTTGTCGTCACAAAAAGGAATTAATGGATAGAAGAGCCTTAACATTATAAGAGGTATGTACCCTAAATACACAGTGTTTACTTCAACATCAACAAATTCGATCATGAGTTTAACTTGAATACATGACTTTCCCCTTGACAACATGTGTATCATACGCAAGTTGCACACATGCAACCCGCGTATTGATCCCAAAATTTGAATACATGAGTTTCCTCAAGGAAACCTGCGTACTATACGCAAGTTGCCTTCTTGTAACCCTCGTATTCCATTAAAACTCATTAAAATTAAAAATCAAACTAATCAGGAGGTCGATTTGGAAACTACCCCAACCCCTAACCACCTTAACCCCGTAACTCCTCCTCCTAATGAACTATAAAAAGAGGAGAGGGGCTATAGGAGAAGGGGACCTTTTGGAGACAAAATAAAGCTAGAGGATTTCTTTTGGAGAAGAGAAGCAAGAGGGCTCAGATCTAGGTTTCAAGGAAGCTTGAGCAGGATGAGGTATATGTAATTGTTCCAGAGACTTCATAAATAAAGTCTTTCCCTTCTATCTCTATTGTAATGTATGTTTCAATTGTTTATGGAAATGATCTAGAATGTAATTTGGATTTAGGTTGCAGTCATTATAGATGCTCATATTTCATATTTTATAACAGTTGAAGGTGCTTTGAGGAAGGTTATTTTTGTTGCAGGTATTGGAGATTTGGAGCAAAGGAGAATTTGGAGAGAAGAACAAACTAGGATCAACCTTCATAATAATGTGCATCCTATCTTCCACGAAACTTTTGCTTTAGTATATACTTGTATAATATCATATGTATGTCAATAGAACCCTTAATATGTTGGTGACCTCAGACCCCATCCATATGATGAATTCCCTAACAACAATCTATACCCTAGTGGATCAAGGTTAACCCTAAAGATCGAGATGACCCTCATCCCAATGCCAAAAAAGACTTCTAATGAAAAATTATGTTACTTGTTCTCTTGATTTTTGTACCATTTGACTATGCATTTGTTTTATATTAAGGTCATTTTTACAACTTTTAGGCCCAATTGGTAATTTTATATTTATGATGTATGACAATTTTGATTATGGGGTCCACCTAGGATAGAGACAATGTATTAGTTAAAGGAACCATTTTATTCCCAATATAAACTCATTTGAGGATAAATCCTTAAGTGGAAATACTTGATTTGCTTGCATTGAATGCTACATAAAGGCAATAAGTCCCTTCACAATAGACCGCTCTCCTATGAAATAATGGCATGCACTCAACTCAAATGTACTATTTGGTTGAATAATTTTAATATGTTTATAATATATCAAATTTAAAGATTGATAATTGCTCATTTCCCTTTATTTAAATTCAATGTCAAACCTCGAGAAAATGGTGGAAGGATTTTAGGCTTGGCACTGCATTCAATGTCAAACCTCGAGAAAATGGTGGAAGGATTTTAGGCTTGGCACTGCATTCAATGTCAAACCCCAAGAAATTGGTGGAGGAATTTGGCTTGGCATTGCATGCAACCCTTCCTCAAATACAACTCTATCAGAAGTTTCCATGCACTTTTCTAGCTTGGGTGCCAAAAGACTTTAACTTTTGATAGTTGACAATGCTTAAGAGAGGGGACCTTAATACTTCATTAACTTGATATGATAAAGTTGATTTAATAGTGAATTTGATATTGTAAATCTCAACACAAATGGAAAAAAATACTCAGTAGATATTGAGCCCCTACAAAAACTACTACAGTTCTAAGGTGGGACCATTGCATTGTGCTTCACGTCCCACTAGAACATTCTAGATCGCAAGCATTCATTCCATCTAAAATATCCACGCAATGGACACAACAATACAAGACTCATCACCAAGATAAGTGCTAAGTTCATGAGAGAAGGGATCATTAACAAAACTTCTCTCGGGAACAACATTATGAACCTTGCTACCCTTCCTTGTTTTGTCGATACCAAGGATGTCCTTCCTTTACTTATGTGCAATTTGATGAGGTAGGCCGACCACGATCACTAATAAGTTGCCCATGTACACCCTTGGCAACCTCTAAGGGACCACATATCCAAGAGGGCTAGGGAGAATATTAGTGCTTATTTGTTGTGAAAGATCCGCCATTTACATCTAGTTGGCCCAAGCCACACAAAAATGTTCATGAAATTGGCAACCTCTAAGGGACCACATATCCAAGAGGGCTAGGGAGAATATTAGTACTTATTAGTTGTTAGTTGTGAAAGATCTGCCATTTACATCTAGTTGGCCCAAGCCACACAAATATGTTCATGAAATTTATATTAAAGCATACGTTTGAGGAAAAGTTATGTTACTCTCTTTAGTGGTCAATGATCATGAACTTTATATTACCATGATCTCTGATAAAACGTTATGTTGCTCTCTTTAATAGCCAATGAAAAGACTTTCTCAAGCATTTAAAGAGCTTTCAAACATACGGAATTATGTTTTCTCTTCAACATATCTCTAACTATGATCTATCTAATTACCATAAGATATCACTTAAAAAAGAAGTGCATATATGTTTTCAGATACCATTTATAAGCGTGATGCATCAGTAAATGCTTCCCAAGATCCCGATTGTGGATAAAGGAATCCATGAGGGTGCAAGGAATCCATGAGGGTGCATGTAAGGATCAATGGATATATAGATAGACGATATTGACCATGGCGGATTTTGAGAATGTGTCCCACGTGATTTGTATCTCTATAGAACAACTAAAGATAACAAGAGTGCCGAACCACCAATTCTCAATATTTTGGAATGGAGACTCAGATATTTACACATGCACAATCACCTCCAAGCTTGATATAGAAAAGAGAGAAATATATATTTCATTCCATTTAAATGTTACCTCAACGTAAAGGTTGTGTATTAAGACGAGGCGGTGTCTTAAGAATGATGATACTGATACAATCTAGACATTAGTACTTATAATAAGAGCATTAGTACTTATAATAAGAGCAGGAACAAATTGTAATTTTAAAAATTTAATCAATTTGCCAATTTGTTAAATTCTAGCTGTTCGTTCATTTTGGATGATTCCTGGAAACAAATGCAGGCAATTAGATTTATAAAACAAATGTGAACTGGAGTGTCAGTTCTTCACATATAATCCACAAAGAGAAATCCATATTTATGTGGAAGTGTTATTTTCTCAACAAATAGAGAAACGCTTGCAAAAAGGCTGTAGCCTGTAGCTCTCTGACTCTCTCCGGCCAGCAAATTGACTTCTCTGAAATTTTCGGGCACGTCGTATATAGTTACATAATTGAAATCAGGCGAACAATTCTTATTGTACAAACCTCTAGAACCTCAGCCAACTCAATTTCAGAAAGAATGAGAGTACAAATTACTAGTAGAGTGAATTGTAAGTGGAGCCAGTTGCGATTATTGAAATAACTCCAATTATCAATGTAGGAAGCAGTGTTACATTCAGAAGTAAACCCTGCCCCAGGTAACCTGCTAATGTTATTGTCCCATCTGCAAGCACTCGAGCCAATGTTCCAGCTTCTGTTGACAGTAAACCACCGTTGTAGGTTCCTCGTGCTAACCTTGAGGACATGACCTTTGATAACAAGGAAAGGTTCACACCTGACAATGCACAAACAGGATAGGACATTAGACTTGAATGAGAATGCAAATGGAGAGATAGCAGGCTGCATGTCTAAAGAGAAATTCAAGAAAGAAACCATGCCACGAGTTCTTCAGCAGAATCAGCTTAAGGAAAGTTCTCCAACCTAAATAATTATAGTCTGAAAACAATGAAAGAGAATGAACTTCAAATTGTCCAGGAAACATTTGAGCTCTGAGAAATCTTTCCCTTAGAGCTTTGGGGGCATTTCGGCTCTGTTATCTTTCCGTCAAAACATTACGGGCACAAATGGAGCCGGGGCAGCAGTTTCCTGTGTCTTTGGTGGGGAACAATACTAGAGTAAAAGTGAATTTAATTCGAAGTTCGGTTTTGATGTTTATGTGGGAACTTGCATAGTATGTCGGCTCACTTTTGATATGTCTTTTTGTGTTATAAAAAATGTTTCCCCGATTTTTAACCTTTTCTCTGAAGCCTTTTAGGAATTATTAGATAAGTATTACGACTCTTGATATTTCCTTCCATGTTATGAACAGTTTTTTCCCACAGCTTTAACCTTTGCTCTAGCGCTTTTGAGAATCAAAAGAGGCTTGGGAGAAGACAAAGGGTAAACACCAAGACATTTTCGATTTATAAAATGTGCTATGGACGTGACTCTGGATCATCTGAAGGTACATTAGAATTTAGAATGTTGCCACTGTTGTTTCTCCTAATACTTCGGACATATTTGCTCAGGGTTTTGATTCTGAATTTTGACTAGTTCTGTCTCCTTGAAACATCTATCACTAACTTCTTCCCATCATGGGCCAGGCTTATTCAAATATAGGTAATGCAAGGAATTAATGCATAACCATTGCTTGATGAAATTACCTTCAAGAACTTCTGCAGATATAAATGTGATAAATGCTCCACCCACATACTGTGCAACCGTGTAAGGGAATATCACATTGAAGCTTAGCAAGATACCAATGCACGTAAATACTTCAGCCGCAAACAAAATTTGCCTGAAAGATGAGAAGTGTCAGCGAATGGCCACAAAACTGCACCAAAGCACTATCTTAAAATTATATTTAAACTTTAAAATATTTCACTGCTGAGCAGTTAGCTAAGATAACTATTCAATATGCACCCTGACTTCTAAAAATCTAAGGACCGTTCTTTCAAAAATTATATATCCGAGGACCATTCAGACCTATGCAATTTGGGAATCATAAATGGAGAAACAGCATTAAGAAAGGTGTTAAGCAGGAAAAAGAGCAGAGCAGAACAGAGATTGATAGATTAAAATATAGATAATTGAAATATGACAACTGATTTTACAAATACTTTGCACAAATCTGAGATAATTTATTGGGATTTTTAAGACAAAGAAAAGGCCTGCAACTGAGAATCTGCAAATTCTAGCTCTGCTGAATTGAGTTTGAAAGTTAGAAACACGGTCTCTTTAAAGGAATGGATACAGATTACTCTCTGTTATATACAACCGCTATCGACAAGAAATACCATCAGGCTGTATGGAAGAAACCAAGCTCAATCTGCAATGTGGATAGTAATTTGGACTTAAAGGGTGACACCTCTGATAGGTTCAGAATGATCTTTCAAAATGCAAACAATGTTTATGCACAATATAAGAATTGCATCCATTAAGTTGATACTGCTTGCTGGCTCTGATAATGTCTTAACATCAGTCTTCTTTAAAAATGCCAGTGACAATATAATATTGCTTTTGCTAGTTACAACTATTTTGCACTATTGTGATCCCGAGTTCCCTGCATATGCAATTCCAAAGGATGAGACCGCAATTAACCCCTGGAATCTATAGAAAGATACAGACCTGTCCTCGAACATGTTGCTGATGTAATTTCCAACAACAACATTGACTGGTAAAAGTGTTAATCCAAGCAATGCAAGAAAAATTGCCACTGAGCTAGTAGTCCAATTGAAGTAGTAAGCTGTGACAACACTCGACTCAGAAAGCAATATCTCCATTGCATACTTAAGCATAAAATATATCAAAAGTTGCACCTGCAAAGCACGCCAGAAAAACCATTATGATGACCTCACAATTGCGCAAACAAAACCAAAATTAAAAAACGCATAATTCATTGCTGAAGTACTAGACTCAGACTCTGCAAAGGATAAGACAAGATAATCTTATTAATATCTACAAATGACAGAATTGGTTAATCGGACTACAGAATACAGCCAGTCAACATCATAATGTGAGAATGTCAACTAGAGAATCGTAACTCAAATCATAAGAGAGAATGTATTATATTTAATACATCTAGAAACAGCATGAATATGGCTTCCATAGTACATTTATGATCAATTTCCAGAATTAAAATTGATAGTTTCAAGACATATTGCAGGTGGTGCAAGGAAGCAGTCTACAAGACAACACTATATGGCTTCCATAGTACATTTATGATCAATTTCCAGAATTAAAATTGATAGTTTCAAGACTTATTGCAGGTGGTGCAGGGAAGCAGTCTGCAAGACTACACTATATACCTACCAGATATTTTTAACCAATATGGTGCCCCCCGGATTAAAAAAAAAACTTACTAGGATAAATACATAATAAATGAAATTCAGTAAAAAACCAACCCAACATATATCGATGGGAAACTAGCATAAAGGTGCTTGTTCTTACACAACAAACACTCAACACTAAGAAGTTCAGATGCCATCAATGGAGGATGAATGAAAAAGGTATTGAAAGTAACAAAGCAGAAGAATGATAAAGTGATATTGGCAGTTTCCTTCCATTGTATAGTATTCAAGACGTCTCAAAAGTCTACGATGGAAAAACATAGGGGGCACCAAAAGTACCTAGCTATTACTTTTAGTCTTAGATTATGAATCTTGCAAGAATCCTCCAAGACTGTGAGATTGATCACCAACCTCCTCCCATCCTATCTCAACCATTAGGGATGTCAAGGGCCTTAGTAGATATTGTAGTCAGACTTGGTCAGTGATAGATGTGTGAGGTAGCTCTTCTCACTGCATGAGACCGCTTTTGAGTTACTGACACCGTCATAGAGGGGCAAATACCATTCCCCACACCCATTTAAGTTATCGTGGATAATTACACATCACTAGTTTTCTTTCTTCATCAAAAGACTCATCATTCATGGATGTTAAGAGAGTCACAAGTTCCTAACGTTCCCCTAGGTAGCACAATAGGGTCCCCCTGGGTAGCACAATAGGGTCCTACTAGCCAATGTCACTCTCTAGGGTACATCAGGGGCTCAGCAATGGCACTTTCATGATGGTTAACACAAATGTTGGCATCTCCTCTGATTTGGACATCGGATAGAGTCTCGCAGCTCATGGCTTGATCAACTTTTTTTGCTACAAGTTTTCTACTTATAGAATTTGTCCCCATTACATGGCCAAAGGTTTACCCATTTATGTTCAGCTCCTAATAGGTTTTTTATTTTGATCTTTCTTTGTTTCTTGTCTTCAAAGATGCTTTAGGCATGTTGTCCGCCGATTGCACACCAACAGCAGAAATCTTCTGAAAGTTGTCTCCTCACTTGAGAAAGTGGGAGAGGTGTGACCTTGGGGCCAAGCACAGAGCTAGGTATTGTCACCTACTCCTAGCTCCTCCGTTTAAGATAACTCCTAATGAAGCCAAGGGGGGTAGTCAATAACAAAGAGTTTTCTATGGCTCAATGTTTAAATTAATTTTTAGATGTTTCGGATGCGAATGGGTGTTGTTTAGGAGTTATTGTGATTTAAGATGATTAATGTGATGAATTTAACACAAGACAAAGCAATCCACGTTGCTATCACCGGAATTGAAAGATAGACAAATATTTGAGAGCTTCACGAAATAGATAAAGCATTCACAGATATGATTTATAATCAAACATTTGATGGACAAATGGCCTAGCTTATCAACAATGCTAAAAGATGGGACCAGTGCCTATGGAGTCAACTTATCAGAGATGCTTTGAGTGTAAATATGTGGATCCCAAAAGATGCCAGTGAATGTTAGGTTTTGCAAGTGCTCTAGGTAAGTTTTAAGAGTTTTTTGTTTGTGATCTTCACTTATGGTGGCTGGATGTCCTAACCGGTAATACCTTCAGTGGCTCCGTTCGAAGACATGACAGACCTGTCTAGGGTCAAAGGTAAGTGTTCAATAACTTAACTACCAGTGCCCAGATTAGGTAGCCCAGCGCCCACACTTGGAATTTGCCCACATGCCTCGGTATTTATCGAACAACGCCGGTGCATTGGTTATGGGGAAAAGTTTTAGTTAAGTTCCTCTTGTGGGGTTTAAAGATCCAATGCCGTTTCTGGGTATTCCAATCGAAGATCGGTCAGAGCATACTCCGGCAAGGAGGGAAGGGGGTTAATTAATTAAAGGGATGTGAGTTGCGAATTTTATTAACTTAATTAATTAAAACTCTCCGACAGAGAGCGCTCTTGACCTCGTCTTATGACAGTGGTTCAAGAGACTCAGCTAATCTATATGCTTGATGCAAGGATATGCAGTGGGAATGCTCTCCGATAGAGAGTGCTCTTGACTTGGATTATGGCAAGTTCAAGAGACTTTCAAGATTAATAGATTAACTTATTAAACAATGAAAAGACAACTCTCCGATAGAGAGCACTCTTGATCTACAAAGTGAGATTCAAAAGATTTCTACTTTAAACAATTGAATTACTTATGAAAGATACAAAAAATTAAAAGATGAAGTAATCAACCTAGTTAATGAAACAAAATGGGCTAATCTAACAATTAGTATCTACTTTGCAAAAAAAATGAAACTACTCTAAGTACTCGAAATAAATCTAAGCTAAGAACAAAAAACACTCTTCCCACTTAGCCTTGTTTTATTAATGAAGTACAAATGCCTTTGGAACTTAATCCTTGTCAGGACTTTGAGAAATAACTTAAGTAAAAATGAAAAACTCTTATGAGTTTGTACAAAGGAGAATGACTTCTTTTTTGGCTTTGGATCCTTGTTTTTGGATCTAGTTCTGCTTGCTCTTTCTTGTTTGGTTTTGCTTTTGGTTCACCTATGGATAAGAGCTCTAAACAAGGACTAGTGAGAGTGTCAAGAAACCAAATTTAACCTGTGATTCGAAAAGATTAAGTGGATGAGAAGACAAGTGCCTTATGAGATGAAACAGAAGATCAAAACAATGGAATGAGACCCAAAATCAAAACTTGGAAAGGATCAGGCAAGCTCACCGTTTTTTATGTAAAATGCACGATTTTTGGTGAAACGACTTGAGACTTTTTGCGAATTTAAAATTAAAGATTTTTTAACATTTTAAGCCAATTTCCAGAATCTAGAAAATAGCAGAAAATCAGTAAAAAACAGCAAGTACAAAATGGCACGCTTTTCGAGAAAAAGTCAAAATAAAAAAAAAATTTTTTGAAAATTTTCTAATTTTTTAATGAATTTCCAGAATTTAGAATTAACAGAAAAGTCAAAATCAGCCCAAAAACAGCGAGCTTGAAATGGCACGCTTTTCGAGAAAAAGTCAAAAAATTAAAAAAAATAAAATTTTCGAAAAATTTTGAAAATTTTCTGATTTTTTAATGAATTTCCAGAATTTAGAATTAATTAAAAATACAGAAAACCAGCAAGCCCAAAAAATGGAAATTTTGCACGTTTTTCGAGAAAACTCGTGCGTTTTCCAAGGCAAAAAGAAAGATGGATTTAAAAAGGAAATGAAACTAGATCTTTAAAAATGGACCTTTAGAAAGATGGATCTAGCTTTGAAAAAGTAGATCTAAGGCTAGAAAGCCTAGATCTAACTTAGTAGAAGCCAAGCAAGCTTGAAATAAATAGTTAAATGACTTGACAACTTCTACAAAAGTGGAAAAGAGGTAGGATAGAACTTTGAAAATGGAGATCCACTTGTAGCAACCAAAGTAACCAATAGATTTTTTTTGAAGTTTGTGGTTTGATGGATGAGGCAAGCAAGCCCTTTGCTTCTTGATTTCTGAAAGTAGAAGACTCCCTTAGGCACCTGTAGAATGAATGCATAAACCAAACAAGAGCTCTTGTGTTTGGGAAAATACCTGAAAGCCACAAAACTTAAGAGAAAAGCATAGATCAAATAATATTATGCTAGATTGTTAGCCTTCTAATCACAAGATCATATACTTAAGAATCAAAAGAAATGAACTAAGAATGGTATCACCTTGAACAAGATGAAGCATGGCACACAAATAACTCCCACATGGACCTCCAAAGTCTCCTTGCTTTATTCAAATTCAAAAGATATTACAAATTTTTTCAGAGTGTACTTGCACAAATTCTCCATCATAATAGAGCTGAAAGAGCCTCTATTTAACAAATGAGAGAGTGCTAAAACCCTAAAACCAAAAAACCAACCCTAACCAGCTTAGCCACCTGACAAAGAGCCCAGACCTAAACCAGAGAACCGAGAGTGAGGGGAGGCCTCCACCCAGGCAAGGCGCCCCCACTCCAAACCTGTGCACTGAAAACAAGCCAAGGATGAGGCCACACGTGTGAGTCTGGTTGTAGGTAAGCTCATCCGTTAGGTCTGGCAGGATCCTGAGCTAGGTTTGGGAAGCCCACTGATGGTGTAAGCTTCAGTCTTCACCTCGATCAAATTACCGGACCAATGAGAGCTCTCCATCTCATCTTTAGCTGGAGATGACATGTCTGATAACTGATAATAAATTAATTGCTCTCTTAATGATGATTGAAGCTTAGTTATGATAACTCCAATCATCATAAGTGTTCCATGAGATGTCATTTAGCCTTTTATTTTACTGAATTTGGATTAATTTGGAGAGTTTTAGTTTTCTCCAAAATAATCATTTTTTAATAAAAATCATTTTTTTACTAAAAATCATTTTTTACTCAAAACTAACTTTTTTGAGTAAAAAGGCATTATGCGTCTGATTGCTGATCTGAAAGTTGGCTCTGACTGGCTGGCTGATCAAGAATGATTTTTGGCTTAAGTTTAGAGCCTTCAATCACTGAATTCTAAGTCTAGATCACGAACGGGTTTATTCCATTTAATTTATGGAAAAATTAACCCAAAAAACTTAGGAAAAGTAATTAAAAATTAAAAAATTAAAAAAAAAATTCACTGTTTAAAAAAAAGATTTTTTCGAATTTTTTTTGTGTCCAGATGAATTAGGACATGACCATGATCTATCTAAATAATGTCTAGTAGGCTCATAACACTTAGTTGGGCTCTAATAACCCCCCAAGGCCCAGAATTCAACATCGGGCATTCCAGCTTTGGAGGAAGCAAGAGAAAACCTCGTCAATTATACTCGACTGAAGGAAAAGCATAATTGTCAGAGGAAAAAAACTCCCTGGAATACCCTATTTGCGATTCTACGTCTTAGAAGACCGAACCACTCAAAAATATCCTACTAGCATATTTTATTACAAACCCCGCGGGACCATGGTCAAAATTATTCAAATAAAAAACTGACTAGCAAATATTGGCTAGACAAGCAGACGGATCAACTGATACACTGGAATCAGAATTTGAACAAGTCTGTCAATCGGCGGCTCCTCAGGTAACCCAACTATGGTACAAAAATTTGGATAACATCTGGCTCCAACTGCGGGACGTGTGCTCGATCTAGTCTCTTATGCAAGGAGAGCATATGAGAACCCCAGAATCTTTGGGTTCCATATCCTGTAAAAACATCTCAACTTGACAAAAAACCTTAGTAGCACAAGTTTCATGAAAAAGAGCCAATGATCCAAAAGTTGCTTTATTCAAAGAAAACTTAATTGAAAAAATTATTTATTTCTAAGTACATAAAGAAAATGCTAAAATAAATGCTCACTTTAAGGAGCCTATTTTCCTACTCTAAGCATGATACAAAAAGGTTAGGTGTAATCATAAATCCAGTGTAGTCACCTAAGCATTTTATTAATATAAAAAGGTTTTGCCTTGTCTTCGGTTACCAGCCAAAGTAAGGACACAATTTCCAGAAAATGCAAACCTGCGTGATGATCCAGAATGGGGCGAGCTGGATGGGGAATCGTAGGCATGAATAATGTCGTCAAACTTCTTCCCAAACTGGTAGGTGGGTGCGCAGGCTACTTCTACCCATGACTGGATAACGTTGATATACAAATTGAGATGATGCGGCAGGTCGACTACTCCATCATGCTGATCATCAAGGCCTATCAAATAATAACTTGTTGTATAAACCCCAAGCTGCTCCAAAACATAAGGAGCATCTATATGTGAAGACAATGGTTGAGAAAAAACTTCAACTAGTTGTATCCCATCTGACTCTTCACCGCACTGCTTCTCCAAGTCCTTATTACAAATACTCAGATACAATTCCGACTAATCATAGGAAAACTCCAACTGCTCTTCTTTATAAGTCTCAGAATAACAACTCCCCGTGCTGGACACATCATAGATGAGATTCTCAAAAATATTTTCGAAAGTATCATAGGTTGGATTTTCAATAAAAGTCCAATAGTCATCATCGCCATCTATGTTGGATATGAGAGATGTCTCATCACTGGTATCAAGTCCCTGGCTACACTCCTCATTCTGCTCAAAACAATCTTCTTCAAAAAGTTGGGTTTCAAAGATATCACATGGGACCCAACTTTCCAAATATTTGTCATCCAGTGGAGAGCATGGAGGACTCTCATCACATGAAACTTCTAAAATTGGATTTTCAATTAAAGTCTCGTAGTTGTCATCCATCTCAGAAGAAAGGGGTTCTTCCTCACTTTTATCAAATTCCTGGCTATATCCCTCCTCATGATCATAGTCATCTTCTTCAGAAGAAAGTCACAAGGTAGTAAACCTTCCAAACTATCATCATTATGCTCATTAGTAGGATTAGTGCTAAAGTTTTCAGTGAGGTTATCCAATTGTTGACTAAAATCTTCGACTTGACACTGGGTTTCTGTGGTGATAGGATGGAGTTGTCCAACTGCGTTAATGTACTCAGGCTCTCTTGAATATTGTTTTGCCTCTCTCCAACTTTCTCCAGAAATATCAAGCATGTCATCTACATAGTTTATGTACTCAGGCTCGCTTGATGATGCTTTAGGACCACAACCCTCTGGAAAACCATGCTCCTAAATATAGCATGCATAATAGCAGGAAGATTCTTCATGAAGGTCTTCACATGCCCTACAAAATGGTGTGTAAGTTTCAACCACATTAGTGGCCTCTAGCTGATGAAGAGGCCTCTGCTCATGGTTGGGGTTCTTTCTCTGCCATGTTGGTTTTGCAGGGAAAGCTCCAGGAGGTGGCGGAGGTTGAGTTCTTTCCATTGTTATTACCCTATTCTGAATTTCCTTTAACTGCGCTAAATGTTTCTGTTCTACCTCCTCCATATTCTTCTTCATCTCCCTTTTCATATCGATCATCTGTTTTTCATAGGAATCCTTCATAGCTGATAAAGGATCCTTGTCTTTGGGCTCACTAATTTTCAAAGGGGTGGAAGACCTTGAATAACCGTGGAGGTTAGACTCACCAGATGACTACATATTCTTATCAATTTTGATAGCCAAACCCTGAGCTAGAAGTAAAGTAGCCGGCTCCTTATCTCCTAAGAAACCGGATTCGTCCTCTACCCCCCTCATGTCCCATGGGGAACGAATCGGACACGATTCATGTCCGACACGAGGCCGATTCGACCTTCGGTCGAATCCTAAATCGGGACATGAACTCCCCATCGAATCAGACACGAACTTCCATCGTGTCCCGAAAATCGAACACGTACCCAAAAAACAGGACACGTAACCGGCCGAAAAAGACAGCCGTGGTCACTTAAATTCAACTTTTTGTCTTTCTATTTGTCATTTGGAAGGAAGCAAATCATTGAGAGTGAGTTTTATGTGCAGGTGAAGGAGTTTTGAAGGAGATTTGAAGGCTATCCATTGTTTCCAAGCGGTTCCAAGTGCATTCCGACGGATTTGTGGAGAGGATTGCAAGCTCAACCATCACACAAGAAAAGGAATGTCTCAATCAGCTAGGGGAGGAGGTAGGGGTCAAAGGAAAGGGAGAAATGCACCATCTAGGGCCTCCCCTCCTATTCCATCAAGCACAACGGTTCTCCTTCTCCGTCAAGTGCTCCATCGGCTGCTAGTGGAGCTCATACTCCATATAACCCTGTTTTAGCAAGACAACAAGCCCAAGAAAAAAAATACCCTTTGTGGAAGTATGTGACAAGGAAAGATGGGCCCGAGGCAAAGCTTGGTGGGAGAGGCAATGTGTCTTGGAGATGCAATTTTTGCAACCATGAGTTCATGAGCACATATTTCCGGGTTAAGGGCCATTTGTTGGCCCTTCCTTCTTGTGGGATTTCTTCATGCAAAGCGGTGACTACTAACCAAAGGAGGGATATCG
>LPNX010455171.1:264493-285285 GCA_001517045.1 Pseudotsuga menziesii | reverse complement strand
CAAAAGATGCCAGTGAATGTTAGGTTTTGCAAGTGCTCTAGGTAAGTTTTAAGAGTTTTTTGTTTGTGATCTTCACTTATGGTGGCTGGATGTCCTAACTGGTAATACCTTCAGTGGCTCCGTTCGAAGACATGACAGACCTGTCTAGGGTCAAAGGTAAGTGTTCAATAACTTAACTACCAGTGCCCAGATTAGGTAGCCCAGCGCCCACACTTGGAATTTGCCCACATGCCTCGGTATTTATCGAACATTGCCGGTGCGTTGGTTATGGGGAAAAGTTTTAGTTAAGTTCCTCTTGTGGGGTTTAGAGATCCAATGCCGTTCTTGGGTATTCCGATCGAAGATCGGTCAGAGCATACTCCGGCAAGGAGGGAAGGGGGTTAATTAATTAAAGGGATGTGAGTTGCGAATTTTATTAAGTTAATTAATTAAAACTCTCCGACAGAGAGCGCTTTTGACCTCGTCTTATGATAGTGGTTCAAGAGACTTAGCTAATCTATATGCTTGATGCAAGGATATGCAGTGGGAATGATCTCCGATAGAGAGTGCTCTTGACTTGGATTACGGCAAGTTCAAGAGACTTTCAAGATTATTTGATTAACTTATTAAACAATGAAAAGACAACTCTCCGATAGAGAGCACTCTTGATCTACAAAGTGAGATTCAAGAGATTTCTACTTTAAACAGTTGAATTACTTATGAAAGATACAAAAAATTAAAAGATGAAGTAATCAACCTAGTTAATGAAACAAAATGGGCTAATCTAACAATTAGTATCTACTTTGCAAAAGAAAAATGAAACTACTCTAAGTACTCGAAATAAATCTAAGCTAAGAACAAAAAACACTCTTCCCCAAATGGGGAAGAAAAACCAAGTAAGGGAGGCCCTATCCCACTTAGCCTTGTTTTATGAATGAAGTACAAATGCCTTTGGAACTTAATCCTTGTCAGGACTTTGAGAAGTAACTTAACTAAAAATGAAAAACTATTATGAGTTTGTACAAAGGAGAATGACTTCTTTTTTGGCTTTGGATCCTTGTCTTTGGATCTAGTTCTGCTTGCTCTTTCTTGTTTGGTTTTGCTTTTGGTTCACCTGTGGATAAGAGCTCTAAACAAGGACTAGTGAGAGTGTTAAGAAACCAAATTTAACCTGTGATTCGAAAAGATTAAGTGGATGAGAAGACAAGTGCCTTATGAGATGAAATAGAAGATCAAAACAATGGAATGAGACCCAAAATCAAAACTTGGAAAGGATCAGGCAAGCTCACCGTTTTTTATGTAAAATGCATGATTTTGGTGAAACAACTTGGGACTTTTTGCGAATTTAAAATTAAAGATTTTTTAACATTTTAGGCTAATTTCCAGAATCTGGAAAATAGCAGAAAATCAGTAAAAAACAGCAAGTACAAAATGGCACGCTTTTCGAGAAAAAGTCAAAAAATAAAAAATAAAAAAACAATTTTGAAAAAATTTGAATTTTTTTTTATTTTTTAATGAATTTCCAGAATTTAGAATTAATAGAAAAAAGTCAAAAATCAGCCCAAAAACAACGAGCTTGAAATGGCACGCTTTTCGAGAAAAAGTCAAAATTAAAAAAAAATTTAAAATTTTGAAAATTTTCTGATTTTTTAATGAATTTCCAGAATTTAGAATAAATAAAAAATACAGAAAACCAGCAAGCCCCAAAAATGGAAATTTTGCATGTTTTTCGAGAAAACTAGTGCACGTTTTCCAAGGCAAAAAGAAAGATGGATTTAAAAGGAAATGAAACTAGATCTTTAAAAATGGACCTTTAGAAAGATGGATATAGCTTTGAAAAAGTAGATCTAAGGCTAGAAAGCCTAGATCTAACTTAGTAGAAGCCAAGCAAGCTTGAAACAAATATTTAAATGACTTGATAACTTCTACAAAAGTGGAAAAGAGGTAGGATAGAACCTTGAAAATGGAGATCCACTTGTAGCAACCAAAGTAACCAATAGATTTTTTTTTAAGTTCGTGGTTTGATGGATGAGGCAAGCAAGCCCTTCGCTTCTTGATTTCTTAAAGTAGAAGACTCCCTTAGGCACCTGTAGAATGAATGCATAAACCAAACAAGAGCTCTTGTGTTTGGGAGAATACCTGAAAGCCACAAAACTTAAGAGAAAAGCATAGATCAAATAATATTGTGCTAGATTGTTAGTCTTCTAATCACAAGATCATATACTTAAGAATCAAAAGAAATGAACTAAGAATGGTATCGCCTTGAACAAGATGAAGCATGGCACACAAATAACTCCCACATGGACCTCCAAAGTCTTCTTGTTTTATTCAAATTCAAAAGATATTACAAATTTTTTTAGAGTGTACTTGCACAAATTCTCCATCATAATAGAGTTGAAAGAGCCTCTATTTAACAAATGAGAGAGTGCTAAAACCCTAAAACCAAAAAACCAACCCTAACCAGCTTAGCCACCTAACAAAGAGCCCAGACCTAAACCGGAGAACCGAGAGTGAGGGGAGGCCTCCACCTAGGCAAGGCACCCCCACTCCAAACCTGTGCACTGAAAACAAGCCAAGGATGAGGCCACACGTGTGAGCCTGGATGTAGGTAAGCTCATCCGTTAAGTCTGGCAGGAGCCTGAGCTAGGTTTGGGAAGCCCATTGATGGTGTAAGCTTCAGTCTTCACCTCGATCAAATCACCAGACCAATGAGAGCTCTCTATCTCATCTTTAGCTGGAGATGACATGTCTGATAACTGATAATACATTAATTGCTCTCTTAATGATGACTGAAGCTGAGTTATGATAACTCCAATCATCATAATTGTTCCATGAGATGTCATTTAGCCTTTTATTTTACTGAATTTGGATTAATTTGGAGAGTTTTAGTTTTCTCCAAAATAATCATTTTTTTTAATAAAAATCATTTTTTAATAAAAATCATTTTTTATTAAAAATCATTTTTTTACTCAAAATTGACTTTTTTGAGTAAAAAGGCATTATGCGTCCGATTGCTGATCTGAAAGTTGGCTCTGACTGGATGGCTGATCAAGAATGATTTTTGGCTTAAGGTTAGAGCCTTCAATCACTGAATTCTGAGTCCGGATCACAAACGGGTTTTTTCCATTTAATTTATGGAAAAATTAACCCAAAAAACTTAGGAAAAGTAATTAAAAATTAAAAAATTAAAAAAAAAAAATTCATTGTTCGAAAAAGATTTTTTCGAAATTTTTTTGTGTCCAGATGAATTAGGACATGACCATGATCTATCTAAATAATGTCTAGTAGGCTCATAACACTCAGTTGGGCTCTAATAACCCCCCAAGGCCAAAATTCAACATCGGGCATTCCAGCTTTGGAGGAAGTAGGAGAAAACCTCATCAATTATACTCGACTGAAGGCAAAGCATATTTGTCAGGGGCAAAAAACTCCCTGGAATACCCTATTTGAGATTCTACATCTTAGGAGACCAAACCACTCAAAAATATCCTACTAGCACATTTTATTACAAACCCCGCGGGGCCATGGTCAAAATTATTCAAATAAAAAAGTGACTAGCCAATATTGGCTAGACAAGCAGACGGATCAACTGATACACTGGAATCAGACTTTGAACAAGTCTGTCAACCGGCAGCTCCTCAGGTAACCCAACTATGGTACAAAAAATATGATAACAAGGCACTCCATTGTGTTAGTTTTTCCTCTAATTCCAGATCTGATTTACACATTCAACTATTTTTGTCCCCAACAACCATAAATTGCTGAATTAATAATTGTAAACACACTGGAATTCTAACTCATATGCAACAAAAATATACATAGAAAATTATCAAATTTGACACAAGTAATTACCCTAGAAACCCCAACCTGGGGAAAACCAGGAAAAGTGTGATCCTTAAAATATTTGACACAGAGAATAAACTCAGAAATTTACGACAGTTGAACTTACAACTTTGTTCAGCAAAACAATGGCAAATCAGCCTTCACATGAAAATCACTTTCCTCACTAAAAAACCCAGTTCACTAACTCCCTCAAAACAAATTGTCCAAGCTCTACCGTACAGCCTATACGGTCTGCTAAGTACAGCCTGCTCTACATAGAAAATTGAGTTGTATGGACCATGTGCAATCCGTACACCCTACGTAAGCTCTATACAGCCTGCAGGTTGTACGTTTTTTCTCTGCCTGCACCATACAACTCCTATTTGTGTCGTATGGATCCCTCTCAATTTTGGCATCCCTAACGCCCTTGGCTTCTCTCTCTACTAGCTGATCCTTTGCTTGAAAAGATGAACTAATCTTCTCTTTGCTGCAAACTCTATCTCTCTATTTCTGTCATTCTCACACTTTTCCAACTTGGGTTAATCACTAACTCAAGACTTCTAGCTTGAGATTCTCACAATCTCAAGACTTGAGAATAAACCTTTTCTCAAGAGCAAGAAAACTCTAGATCTAAAGAATGTGTTGAATAATGAATTGTCTCCAAGATCTCTCTCTTGCTTCACTTGAGAATAAACCTTTTCTCAAGAGCAAGAGAACTCTAAATCTAAAGAATGTGTTGAATGGCTCACTTTAGATCTTTTTTTATAACATTACAATAAGAAAATACCATGGGCTCAATACCATGGGCCCTCCAATACCATGGGCTCTATTACACACCAGAGCAGTTGCAGTGTTCTAATGAGGCTGAAGCTAGAGTAGGGGATCAAAAATTTTGTTGTACAGACCAAAGTGGGATTTATTGTATGGATATTTGGTTTGGGGGTTGTGTTTACCCCCTGGATTGGACATGGCCTACCCCCTTGGTTTCACTCTCAAAAGTACCTAGCTTAATGGCTTTGCTAACTACCCCTTGGATGAGATGGTTATTTCCACCATGCAAGGCTTTATGACAATGGGTTGGTGCTCCAGGGCTTTTGGGGGTGACCCACTGGGGCATATGCCCATCCTGGTTATTTGATTTGCAAAGATGCTTGTGCTTTGTAAAGTATTGTTATCTCCTCCTAGCACACCTTCTTGCACCCACTTAGATCTTTTCCAGCTTCTAGAGACCTCTCCTCTGATGCCTCCAGCCCAATGCACCCTTCTTACAGTTGTTGCACACCATTTGAGCATATAGTACCTTGGAGGGGGAGCGTTGAGAGACTTTCAGCACTTTGGGGTTAGATGGGGCATGAAGTCCCCCGGGCCCCCTGGCTCACTACTTCATCAAGTGAAGCCATTTCTCTGATTATTTAGCTTATTTCTATTATTTTTGTATAATTTAGGATAAAATTCCTTTATTTTGTAGAATTTACCCTAAAATTAATATTATTTTATTATTTAGGCTTCTAGGCTCAAAATTAAAATATTCAAGAGAGAAAGGTATAAATATACCTCCTCTCCTCATTGTAAAATCATAACAAAAGGGTTCTATTATGAGATTATTCTTTTTTCTCTTACTTTATGAGCTCTCTTGGTTATGTGCACTTCTTTTTGATGACTCTTCTTGCTTGATGGTGAATGGTGGATGGATCCAAGGCTTCCTTTTGCACATGCTATATTTAATGCTAGAATTGTTGGCAAACACATGCTCAAGAATGACCTCAAGTCTCTTTCTTTGCTCATATCTTGGTGGATATTGGTAAGTTAATGGTTCTATGTGGCTTGAATGGTGGTGTATTGCTGCATTTTTTCTGAATTAGGGATTTTTATCAATATTCTGACAATTTAGTGTGGAATAAACACCTTGCATTAGGGTTTCCTTTTGCTTTTAGGGCTTAGACTTCTCCATTTTCCTTGGTTAGGCTAACTTACCGAATCCTTGAGGTTTCTAGGTGACGATGCCCTAGCTTGCAAGTGCTAGAGGGATACTCCAAGAGAGGGACACTAGCCATGATCTCTCAAAGCCATAGGGATTGAGATGAAATCATAATTCCCTTCCCTTGTCAATCTATTTTACTCAAATTTTCACCATTTATCGTAATATAGTTAGGTTGCATTTTTAGACTAGTTAGCTCCATTTTTATCCATAAAAACCATAAAAAACAGAAAACCCTAGAAAAGCACTAAAATTCCAAATAATTCAAATCTCCAAAATTAGCCACGATTTTGTTTTTCTGGTCCACCCTAAAATCTCTCCCTAGTGGATTTATCCATGGATCTTGAAGGACATCCTCTTCTATTCCATGAAAACCCTAAAAATCTGAAAAAGAATCCCAAATCCTAAAGAGTAGAAAATTTGTAAACTCGAAAAATATTGCAAATTTGGAAAAAATTGATCCAAGGAAAAGGTGCGCCCTACCTACTTTATCACCTTTCCTCACACTGCATAGGGAAAAGTGAAATTTCCATATCTCACAAACCCTAGCCCACATTTTGCTTGCGAGACTATCTTTAACCTTGCCTTGACCTTCTTGACCTTCCCCCATTGAGGGCACACCATTCTGAGGTGTCTCTTGGGATATGTGATATTTATTGGGATACGTGAAATTGTATTGCATAATCTATGTTATCATTTGTGTTGGAGAAGTGTTAGGTTGATTTAACTCCTCTGTAGGCCATATTTTCTTCTTTATTCATTGATTTGACTCCATATAAAGCATTGATCTATGTCATAAAGGTTGTTGCAAGGTACCTATGTGTTATGTTGCAGCTATCTTAATTAGGGCTCTCCCCTGGGTTGAGGAGTTCCTGAAGTAGTTGAGAGATTGAGCTGAGGTGACATTGGGTTTGAATCTCTCCCATGCTTAAATTTCACTAGCAAGTACTCCAAGTTGTGCTACAAAAACCTAGATTGCTAGTTTGAACGGTAACAGGATCAATAAAAGGATTTTATAAAATAAAGCTTAGATCTAGAGAGTATCTTTCAGACAACTTCTACATGTTAGACACATTACCAATGTAGAAGTACCTGTCTGAACTACAAAAACTAACACATTGCTATGAAGTATTGACCTACTTGGGTCCTCTTAGCCCTCTACGCTCTCCAGAGAAAATTATTAGGCTTAGCAATGGCAATTTCACAATGCATGACATAGATGTTTGCATGACGTAGATGTTAGCACCTCTTCATAATGGGATGCCAACTAGTGTCTCATAGTTTATGATTCAGTGGACCTTTTTTGCTACAAGGATGTTTCTACTTATAGAATTTTTGTCTCCACTACATGGCCTTAGGGTTCACCTCCTACAAGGTTTTTAATTTTTATCTTTCCTTGTTTCTTGTCTTCATACATGATCTAGGAACTTCTTCATTGCTATTATTATTTTTGTATTTTAGAATCCAACTGAACTACATTGGTCACTCATCAATGTTAACATAAATTCATTTCATTTAATGTATATAATTTTAAGCATACACCTAACATAAATGTGTTAATATCTGCATTCTATGGAAATATTGGTAACCTAGACATTAATTAGTATTTTTAACTCTTTGGGGGGCTGGGGGCTGGGGGCTGGGGGGTGGGGTAGTATAATAGCTTGTCACAAAAATAACTGACTGACATGCATTGTTATTTTTTTAAACGATTCAAATAACACCAAAAACTTTACAACGCTAGTTACATGCAAAATTTATTCTCTGACCTTTACAGGTTGTGTGACCAATCTATATGCCTCAACAATTGAACTTGCAGGTCTTCGAGAGTCTTCCGAAGACTCTACACTGTCATCAACTTCTAGCTCAGCCTCCTCATCTAGAATTTTTTCTGAAGTCTGTGAGCTAAAAAGAAGAGGTTGGGTCAATCCATCTTTAAATCCATCTTCTTCTGCTTGTCCTGTGCAAAGGAAAATAGATTTGTCATTGAAAGATTCAAATAGGAAAAAAAGATTTCTGAATGTGAAATAAAGAAAAAATGGCAATCTTTGCTAAATGTGTTAGTTCAACTATGAAATACAGTACATACATTGTAAAATTCCAAGTAAATAATAGAGGAATGCATAATAGAGGACTGCACAAATGTCTCCACTTTTTAAAATCATTCACAAGATTACTTTACATCAATATTATGATATAACACAAATTTTAACTTAATTGTATGACACTAAAGTTTAAACTGAACAAGTCGGTCCTTGTTCATTATGCCTTATCTGATTGTACCTCCCTTTAATCATCTTGTAAATCAGAATCCTAATTAGTTGTCAAAATATCATGTTCGCAGCAAGAAAAAGGACTCAGATTGAATACCATAATAACTCTGCATGTTCCTTGCGGTAAATCTATGTAATCAAGGAAAAATTTAAATATAGGACACACCAATTTTTTACTGAATTTGACCTTTCCATTGAAATGGCTCATCCATATTAAGTTATTAACCCCATACTACCTGTAAATACCCACAAATATAAAAGTATTTGGGATATGGCTAGCCGGACAAATTTTTAATTTTTAATACTGAAAAGCATAAAGCATACACTGCATAATTGCCAGAAGCAACTCTTCACAACATGCATTGTTGTTCAATAGAGAAAGTAGCTAGAAAGACACTTATGGAGTGATCAAACCTTTGAAAGTGAAAGTTTTCCCTAGTTCAGGGTGTGCATGTCATAACAGAGGATACACACATCAGCCAATAGAGTTTGACAGACTAATATGTAGAAAATAAACTGAAAACTGTTGATGTATTGAAACAATGTGATTTACATGTACAGACCATGAGTTGCCCTGTTAAAAGCTTTGTAAAGGAATAGTCAGATTGCACGGAGGGAATGGTAATTTCCAGTTTCATTTTTATAAATTCTAACCTCTTCTTGTTCAAATTATTCCAGGTTCCATATTTTTGGGTACTAACACCACAGTGGATCCACTTGCTGGTCAGCTAGGTTTTATAGCACATCATTCCCAAAAGCTCTTGGAAATGCTTCTTAATTTAGTCACTCTCTATTAGTAAGGTTCTATGCATCCCAAATTCCAATATTTGACACTGCTGATAAACATAAGTTCAATGTCTTGTTGGATGGGAGTCTTCCTTTTAGCCTTTGATGCTTCAAACGATTTCCCATAACAACAGGGCATGGCCTATTATATTCAACTGCGCAAGTGATATTCATGCTGGGAAGCTAACCCATAGCATACAAAGTAAACTTATAATTAACAAAGCCCATTATAGCATCCATTGTTTCATCTGGAGGGCCAAATTCTAAGCTCTAACTTGGCCTCTACTTTAAATGGACTTTGTTCTACAGAAGGGGAGTTTGTTAGAATTGATACATGTTACCACCTAAGTTGTACTTAGTCGGTGTTATCAAGTGAGCCTGGTGAACCGGACAAAGAGGATTTGTTCGGACTTCAGAAGAGCTTCAGACTTGCCTCTGGGAAGTGTTTTTTTTATCTACCACATGTTCATACCCCCTTGGAGGAGTTGTAATAAAATGTTCTAGCATGGTAGTGTTTGTAAAAGACTCGGTCTCTTGGACTTTATTTGTCAATCCGATCAGCCCAGAGTGTTTTTTTCCCTTGGTTATTATTGGTTGTTGAATAAACGACTGATAATTTCTGAGTTTTTCACTCAATACCTCCAAAGTTGGGGTGGTCGGCTTGACATTTAGGCCTATTGAGGTTATTAGAGTTATTAGAGTCCGTGTGTCAATGTATTAAAAATTCTAAGCATTATGGTCGAGTCATATGAACATGTGCTAAGTCCCCCTAGTTTTTTTTTTTAAATTTAATTTTTCCACAAAACTTAGGCTATTTTTTAATAGTCTAATTGGAAAAATTGGTCTTGTAATAAAAGTGGGGTTAAAAGTCAGTTTTAGTCATGGGGGTGCTCATTTTCTAACTCAGAGCACTCGGTAAACCCATGAACCCATTTTTCCCAAGTTTTGAGTGATATTCCCATCACTCAGGTAAGAAAATCCAAAAGAAATCAAATATTAATTAATTTAATTAAAAATTAATTAAATAATAGAGCAAATCCAAATTCCTAAATCAGTGGATTTTGCTCCGATTTGAGTGAAATCAGTCTCATCGGCTTCAGATTGACCAGGAGTTCCCATTCCTTGACTGAAGGCATGGATCAGGGCTGAAGAGGAGCTTCACAGGCTCATGCAGATCTGGGGGTTGCACCCTCCTTTCTCTCTCCTCCACACGTGTGGATCAATCTGACAGTTGTTTGATGGGTGGTTCAGTTCACTAAGTGAGGTGTCACTCTGATTTGCAGTTCCAATCCAGCTAGACTCAGTTCATCATCAGATCAGGATCGGCTTGATTCTCTGTCAACTTCAGTCTCTCTTTCAGTCAGGCATGCGCCCCTCTTGGCCAGTCTGGCTATAAATAAAGCAGATTTTTCCTCTTCCAAGCTAGTTAGAGCTGGGAAGAAAGGCTTGCTATTGTGTAATATTATGTTGATCATCCTTTTTGTTGAAATAAAGAGAAGCTTTGGAGGCTAAATTGTGGAGTACTTTTCATGTGTGGATCATCATTATCATGCTGCTTTTGAGGTGAACTGCTATTTTTTCAATTTTTGCATTAAACTGTTGTCTGCCTGAATGATTATTGGAATCATAGGAATAGATCATTGTAAGTAAGTTTACTTACTCCTATTTTGCTCCATATGTTTGAATGAGTTAATATTTGCATGCTAAATAAGATTATTTTCTTGCTATGTCATCTATTTCTCATATGTACCTTCAGATTTAATGGTTTTGTTTGCAAGATTTGTTGTTTAGCTTGCAGGTTTGCCGTGATTGAAAGAGTTGTGGTTCAAGTTTGATTCCACTGGTTTTCCAATAAAGATTGCGAAGATTGTGCCCCTCAGTGCTTCACTGACAAGTTTCTTTTGCAGATCTGTTTCAGCAACAAGCACTTCTCTTTTCCTCTTCCTCCTTCAAAATTTAAATTAAATCTTCTTGGTTACTTGGCTTTTATATTTTAGATCTGTTGTTTCAAAGATGATATCTTTCTAGATCTAAACATATAGGAGTTGCATGCATAGATTTAGTTTCATTTAAGAAAAAGATTCAAGTCCTTTCTCTTTAAAAACTAGATCTAGCAGTAAAAGTCTTTCATTTTTTATAAGCAGTTTTAAGCCAAATCAAAAGCTTGTTTAAAGTGAATAGTCTTTTTTTTTTTTAATTTAAATCCATCATCTAAAGTGCACATTGCATTGGCTGCCCCAAAGCTAGCCAACATCCTCAAGAGGACTTGTCCTCTTGAGTTATTTTTGTCTTTTCTTAAAAGTACTTTAACTTAGTATTTTTCGGTAGTTTTTTGGGGGTTGTGCAAAGACACTTTTAAAGTGTTTTTTGGTACTTTACACTAATTAAATCTTGTTGGTTTTTAGCAGGTCCATCCGAAAAGAGGAGGAGGTGCTGCTTGAAAAGCGATTTTTGGGCCATTCGAAAACCCCCACGGGTCTCCCCATCTTCCGTAGTCATCATTGTTGTACTTTGTAAGCCCTTGGGTTCGTTGGGTATAAGAACCAAGTGGAATTTTCTCAATTAATTTGTTGATTGCTGTAACCCCTAATAATAAAAAAGCAAGTTTGAGTAGGTTCTTTCGAGCCAGCTCCCCATACCCCCAGGGGAAATCCTGTGTTTTGTGATTTTTGCACTTTTTTGCTTTTTTCTAGTTTTATCTTATATTGCAGCATTGTATACTTTGAATCATAAGCATTTCAATATCTTTTACGAATTCAAAATAATCATACTACTTACCCCACGACTTCCCGATTGACACGAAAGGGGAAAGAGATGCATGGTAGGACTAATTAGATAACCTGTGAGTTGTGTTTTGATGTTTGTTTTATTTTGTTTATTTCTTATCATCTAAAATTAAACCCTCCTCGCTTTCCCGATTGAAGTCCACTTGGACCGAAAGAGATTCCTGGAGGTTCTTTTTTTTAACAAAGAACACAGCTTAAAATCCTTAAAAAACTTATCAAGGCTCCAGTGTGTATGCTCTGCACTTGGCTGCGGTTCGTCCGATCAGTCAAGCTGCATCAAAAGCAACGTGAGTGACTAGAATAATTAGGATTCACTTTCCCCAATTAACCACCTCAGGTGAAAATCCAACGCCTCAATTGAACCGTAAACGGTGGCAAAATACCCAAAGGAAGTGGAAACTACTGGACAGTGACCTTGAGGCGTCGATCTCTGTTACATCCTAGCGGGTGTATTATGAACACAGTCTCAGAGACTCCATGTAGCCCACACATTCCTTGCAGGTAGGCGTAGCGGTTGTTACTTTTGGACATACTCCAAGTACCCCCTGGGTATATCTGGAGTCCCCCCACCTAATTTAATTCACTCGTCATACATTAAGTTAAAATTTGACCAAGAGCATTTGCAACACCCATTTGTATTTCAACAGCAATCTCATTTGTGAACTCCATTATTGGAACTGATCTATTTTGATATTATCATATGTTTTCGCATTATTGCTTATCAAGTTTTGATTTCTATGTTGTTCTGGTATAACAAATATTGCAACTATCTTGTGTCAAATTCTTTTGTCAAAACTCCTAAAAAAAACTTACTCATTTAATCCCATCATCATCAAAGTAACCAGCCTTAGTAACTCGTAGGGTTTACCCCCCTTGGTTTTGTTAGGAATTTGCCTAAACGGAGGAGTCAAGAACAAGGTGACAGCCTTGACTCGAGACTTGCCCCCAAGGACACACCGAGTGGCTTGAAGATTTCTGCCACGTTCCCCCCCAGGTGTGTGAAAGGAGGCAACAATACAGAAGTAACAATGTTAACAAAAAAAAACTATTTCACTTGAGGAAGGAATTTGAGTGTTAGTAGACATCAGATTGTTCCTTGGCAAATTTGCAAAATGTTTTTGCATAGACAAAAAAAAGTCATGTGGCTGAATACTTTTGTCTCCTCTTTTGGTTGCAAGTTGGAGCTCCTCCAAGCAATCATTTAAGTCAGCTAACCTCCTCTCTAAGAAGGGTAGGCTTCTTCGACTTCTTTAGCTACCTTCGACCCCTTTAGTTATTTCAACTTAGTCTGGCTACTATCCCCTTTCCTTGCACTCGATTCTGTCATGGAGCATCACCCAGCATCACTGGCAACATTTCTCAAAGCACTTGAATTGCTCCAATACCAAATGATCAAAAATTTTAGTGTGCCTACAATCTTTAGCTATGTTACTAGATCCATCAGCCCTGGGAGTTGGAATGTGACATTTCTCGGACTCAATCTTATCCAACACGTATATGTTGTTGGGAGTCCTAGTGGTTGTGGCTACTAACTTTCCTAATCCTTGTTTCCTTATTCTACATCCTTTTGAGTTGAAGAGGAGTTCATGTCCTTGATCACACATCTCACTGACGCTCAACAGATTATGCTTCATGTTGTCTACAAGCAAGACATTTTCATCCAGGGAGTTTTTACTTCCAAGCTTTATTGTTCCCTTCCCCAATACTTTTGCAGAATTGTTATTTCCAAAAGACACAGATCCTTTATCCTTTTCAATATTGACAAAAGCACTTCTGTTACCTGTCATATGCTTGGAGCAACTGCTATCAACATACCATTCACCAAAGCTATTATTCTGAGCTTGAAGGGCAATTCCACATTCATAGTTGTCCTTGCGTTTGATCCATACCTTGTGATGTTCTCCCTTTTTATTGTTGAACCTTTCCTCATTCCTTATTGTTGGTATCTTCATTCTGCAATCTCTGGCTATATGTCCAAAGTTGTTACACTTGTAACATTCTATTTCTGATCTCAAGGGACCAAATCTATTACTGTACTGTGGCCATCTGAGGCTTGCAAGGTTATTCCTTGTTTCAAAATTTCTTCTTTGAAAACAGTTTACAGTTTTGTGTTCAAATCTTCCACATGTAAAGCAATACCCATAAGAAATGTCCATACTTGGGAACAAATGAAGGAGTTGTTCTTCTGAGACTTGTCTTTCTGTTGGATCTTCTTTTGGTATGGGTTGTTCTGGTTGGCATTTGATCTCTTCTTCATTAGTGGATTCCTTGTCAACTTCTGCATAGCTTCTTGGCTTCTCTTCATTACTTGTCGTCATTGAGCTTAAGGCCTCATCAATATTTTGCTTGTATCCTATACCGGTCTTGTCGAAAAATGGCTTTTGATTGCTGATAATTTGTTCTAGAATCTTGGAGTTGTTTTCATAAATCTTGTCGATATCTTTTGCCTGTAATTTTGTCTTCAAAGATACTATCTCAGCCTCACGATTTTCCTTTTCTTTCATATTTTCCATCAACTGTTCAATAAGAGTGTCTTCAATTCTTTTGGCTTCTTCCAGTTTGATCTTCAAGTCAGCAATGATTTGTTCAAAGTCTTGTGCCTCTTCCTTAAGCACCATGTTCTCCTTCCTGACTTTCTTCAGATCTTTCAAGGCGCTTATAAGTTCTGCTTCAAGATCTACTTCACCGTTAGTTTCAGATTCTTCATCACTATTAAGAACCTCATTTGAGTTTACTGCCATGAAGAGTACCTTCTTTGGTTCATTGTCACTGTCATTATCGGAGTCCTCACTGGATGAGATGTTGTCCCTTTTTGTATAGAGACTTTTCTTCTTTGCGAACTTACCTCTTTTCTTATTCTTGTAATTATTGTACTTCTTGTAGGGTTTGAAGTTGTCACCTTCATCACTATCTAAGTTCTTTGCATACAAACATTTAGAAGCAAAATGACCTATTTTTCCACATGAAAAACATTTAAGAGGTAACTTACCTTTGTATCTCCTAGTGCCTCTCTTCAACTTTCGAACAAAGTTAGCTATTTCTTCATCATCAAATTCATCACTTGTTGGTTTTCCCTTTGTTGATTTGTTCTTTCCAGCTTGTTTGGAGGAGACCTTGAATGTTGCTTCCTTTCTTGACGTGTCTTCGTCTTCAATTCTCATTTCATAAGCCACAAGAGTCCCATGTAGCTGATCTATTGTCATAGTCTTCAGATCTGTTCTTTCTTCTAGGGTGGAGATCTTAGGATTGAACCTTTTGGGAAGAGTTCTTAGAATTTTTCGAACAACTATGGCCTCCTCAACTTCTTCACCCAAACCTCTGATGGTATTCACAAGTTGATCATCTCGAAGAATATAGGATATGATGTCTTCGTCCTCATTCATCCTCAGATGTTCAAATTGTCCTTTGTACGTTTGAAGTTTGGCTTCCTTGTCTTTACCATCTCCTTCATATGTGGTTTGGAGTTTGTCCCACATTTCCTTTGTAGAGGGGCAGTTCATCACTTTGTTAAAGACGAATTCATCTATAGCACCCAAAAGGTGATTCTTGGATTTTGAGTTGTTATTGTATTGAGCCAACTCATCTGCATCTGTTGGTACGATCTTTGGTATCTTGTACCCAGTTTCGATACTTTTTCGTATTTCTATTCCTTGAACTTCTATGTAGGCTCATCCTTATGCTCCAGAAAACATAGTTGGACCCATCAAACAAGGGTGATCCATTTTTTCTTTGTTTAGCGAATTTGCCCATGACTACCTTACAGCGGTTATACTATTCTTGAAGGAACCCTCTCTGATACCAATTGTTGAAATACTGAGAGGGGGGTGAATCAGTATTTACACAATTATAAAATTTTTAATTAAGAGCAAGTTTCTAACCATCAATCATAGCATATCATCAATGTACATAAAAATAACAAGATGCACAGTACACAATGTTTTGACGTGGAAACCCAAGTCCTGGGGGTGAAACCATGGAAGCCTTTTTAGAAATAAATTTGACCCGACAACAACAGGGATAAACAAGTTTAATACAACTTTACCAGCTACAACTGGAAGGGGCTACAACCCCTTAGGCTTCATTAGCTACAACTGACAAGCTACTACAACAGCTTAACTCACAAGATTGTGAGCCCTAGCACCACCCTACCACCCTGAAGAAAAAGACGACTAAACCTGTGGACCTGTCAAACCAATCACTAAACCTGTTGCTGATAATCTCTTCTCTCTGATCACTGCCAAGTCATCCCTGTATACCGATACGTTGTTTCACTACTATACATTTCTCATGTACATCCTTGTACACCTTGTCATACACAATCACTGAACAAGTAGTTCTGCTCTTCTTTCACTGAACATAAGATAGGCATCATCATAGTGTGTACCGTGTATGCATCATCAACATCAAGTATACAACATAGTTCGTAAGATGGAGTGTATAGTGTAGCATGCATCATCACATCATTATCATCATAGCATAGCATCTATAGGAGAGTGTGCATCATAGAGTGTTCATCAAATCATAGAGTAGCATTTGTCATCATCATAGTAGCATACATGATTATGTCATATATCACCACTTCACACTTCACTGTACACTAGTACATACACTCATATCACTGTACATACCACTGTATGTACATTACTGTACACTCATATACTTGTATACTACTGTACATACACTTGTACACTACTGTACACACATCATTGTTTGTACATGCCACTTTACACACCAATGTACATATCATTGTATACCTCGTACACTTCACTGCTCACACAACACTGTATTCATTGTACATACACACTTGTACACTCACTGTATATACTGTATACACTTACATTCACTGTACATTACATATACTTGTACATACCACTGTATACACTTACATTCATTGTACATTACATATACTTGTACATACCACTGTATATACACTTGTCTACTCATATAAACACATCACTGTATAACATAATTATGCCTAAGTGTAAACTAACATACCTTGTCTATCGATCTGTTAAAACTTGAAGAGAATCACTGTAAGGAGGCTCGGATCCAGCAGTAACCTCAGACAATAACCCTCAAAAAGACTGTATGTTCACTTTGGACTGTCATAAAACCCCAAAGTAGTCTGCTGTAAAAAACTCAGGTCTGTGGTTTTAGCTCGGGTTTGTTGCCACCTAGCTCAGCGAAAAGAACCTTAGTCAAACTTTCCTCAGTCACTGCTGCAAAATTCGAGAGAGTAAAACTTCAACAGTTTGGATTGTTTCTCCACTGAAAATCCTCAGACTATCTGCCTCAGTCCACTACCCGAAAATTCTCAGTCAAATAGTTGATTCGTTGATGGATGGTTATGGCAAACACTTTGGTGTATAAATACACTAGGTTGACGTTAAGGAGGAGGAGATTAGGGCCGACTTAAAGCAAGTTAAGTCTTTCTATGAATTTAAATTTTGTTTTATTTATTAAAACAGTTTTAATACTTAAACATTTGAATGTTTTAATTATATTAAAAATTTGTTTTAACACAAGTCACTTAAAGGGGCTGACTTCATGAGGATTGAATGATTTATTTTTTAATGATAAAAAAATGCCAATGTTGGAGGAATTAGGAGGGTTTAAATAATTTATTAAATTATTAAAAGATGATTTAACACTTCAACTTGATGTGGAGACACAAGGGTCTAAGGGACTTGTGGGTTTAAGGGTCACCAAATGAGGGCTTAGTGTTTTAAGGGCAAGGCATACATCATAGGGTCAAGGTCTAGTTTGTGGGCTTAGGGACCAAAGGTAAGAGTTTTAGGGTTTATTAATAGGTTATCAAAGTCACTACAAGAGAGGGTGTGCTTTACTAGCCACCAAGAACCTCAACACATAACCATCAAGGTGTGGGGGTGTCTAGACTTCTCTTAGGGTACCATGACCTCATTTCAAACACAAATGATTATCAAAGTCACTAAAAGAGAGGGTGTGCTTTACTAGCCACCAAGAACCTCAACACATAACCATCAAGGTGTGGGGGCGTCTAGACTTCTCTTAGGGTACCATGACCTCATTTCAAACACAAATGACCACAGAATGGGTCATTTGGACTCTACACTTCTTCAACCCACCAAGGACACTTTCTAAGGTACTGGGGCATAGGTTGTGGTACTGAGGAACCAAAGAAACAATTGGGGAACCATAGAAACAACTTAGGGGTACTTAAACACTCTAAAGAGTGTACAGGGCTTTTGCCATTGTCCAAAGGGCTTCAAGGGGTTCAGACTTGGACTTGGACAAGGTCAAAAGGTCTCATTTGACACTGAAACTACTTAACCCTCAGGGGCTTCTCAAGGGGCACCAGGACACACCGACACACCTGTTGGCATCAATGACAATTTAGTCAACAAGAAGTAGCCAACACAAGACTTGAGAGTCAAGTTGGAGGAGCCACATGTACAGGTACACACACAGGACACAGGTTCAAGTAGTAGAGGGAGTCAGGTGGACAGGATCCTTTGGTCATTGACTTAGAGGATGAGCCGCAGCAGGAGGAGGATATCCAGCAGTAGGAAGACACTAGGCCATGACCTAAGTGGTTCAAGTCCACAGTTCAGGATTCCAGGCAGGTGACTCTTCCATAGAGCTCCATGAGGCAGAGCAAACCACTAAATAGACTTAGCTATATGGCACTGATGATAGAGTTGATTAACTCTGAGCCTTTCAGTTTTGAGGAGGTTGCACAACATGATGTGTGGCAAGAGGATATGGTTGAGGAGTATGACTCCATTATGAAAAACCAGAGTGAGTTGGAGGCTACGATGGTTCGTTATGATAATCAGAGTGGCATCAGGGTATTTGAGAATCCAGTGTTCCATGACCGGAGCAAGCACATGGACATCTGATATCACTTCCTAAGAGACTGTGTATAGAAAGGAACCATTCGGTTGGAGTACAATCAGACAGATGAGCAGGTGGTGGGCATATCTACCAAGGCACTTTGCAAGCATGGTTTTGTGAAGTTCAGAGACAAGTTGGGGTTGCTACGGAATCCCTTCCTCATTGAGAGGGAGTGTTAAAATGTGGCAACTAGAAAGGTCTTCTACATGCTTCATGTGTCCTTGCTTGATGGAAGACATAAAATAGGAAGCCAGATTGATCATTTCCTTTATCCAAAGCTTATACTTAAGAAAAGTGCATTATGTGATCGAATTTGAATTTGACTTAATGGAGGTGTTGATGAAATTGCCATTGATGCCAACATGGACTTGCACTAGCCCCATAGGATGTCATTGATGCCACTAAGTCCCACCACTAGTTCCTTGGATCCTTTACAGAGTGGGTTTGTGCCTTTAAGCACCTTGTACCCAGTTGACAAGGTCCTTGTACCCACGAGGATGGATCTTGATGCCTCCACCTTGTTGAAGATGTTGAAGACCTTGCTGATGGTGTTGAATACCCTGGCGATGGTCTTGAAGCTTGTTATCACACATATAGTAGCCAGGCTACCATATTCTATTTTTCAGACACAGTACATTTTTCAACCAGATCTCTTACATATGAGATGCTGAGATGAGCATGTTTTATGGATCATGATTATATTTGTGGACTATTGAACTCTCCCATGTCAGGACTGAGTCTCAGGACACTCAACTTTGAGGACCGATGTAGCCATTTATGTCATTTCAGAGCAATCATGGATGCCCAGTGTTATATCAGTACTTTCTCATTGGATAGATGGTGTTTCAGATGGATTATATTGCATGGTTATGACTCAGCATTTTATATTGTGTTATGGTTAGTATTGCTCTTATATTCATTCTTGTGACATGTATTGACTTGTGGTATCATGATCTGGCTATCATAATTATATGGACATGGTTGTATCTTATACTATGTATTGATGTCCTTACTCCGACTTTGAAGTTCTTGATCTATACTCATTGGTTTTTACCCTCCTTAGGGAGAATAGAGGTAGTCATTCCCACCATTTGTTTTGGCTTGCTAGTGTTGACTTTGTTGTCCGCTGATTGCACACCAGCAGCAGAAATCTTCTGAAAGTTGTCTCCTCACTTGAGAAAGTGGGAGAGGTGTGACCTTGGGGGAAAGCACAGAGCTAGGTACTGTCACCTACTCCTAGCTCCTCCGTTTAGGCTAACTCCTAACGAAGCCAAGGGGGGTAGTCCCTAACAAAGAGTTTTCTATGGCTCAATGTTTAAGTTAATTTTCAGATGTTTCGGATGTGGATGGGTGTTGTTTAGGAGTTATTGTGATTTAAGATGATTAATGTGATGAATTGAGCATAAGACAAAGCAATCCACGTTGCCATCACCGGAATTAAAAGATAGACAAATATTTGAGAATTTCACGAAATTTTCTAAAGCATTCACAGATACGACTTATAATCAAAACATTCAACAGACAAATGGCCCAGATTATCAGCAGTGTGTAAAAGATAGGACCAGTGCCTATGGAGTCAACTTATCAGAGATGCTTCGAGTGTAAATATCATGTGAATCCCAAAAGATGCCAGTGAATGTTAGGTTTTGCAAGTTCTCTTGGTAAGTTTTAAGAGTTTTTACTTGTGATCTTCGCTTATGGTAGTTGGATGTCCTAACCGGTAATACCTTCAGTGGCTTCGTTCGAAGACATGACGGACCTGTCTGGGGTCAAAGGTAAGCGTTCAATAACTTAACTACCAGTGCCCAGATTGGGTAGCCCAACGCCCACACTTGGAATTTGCCCACATGCCTCGGTATTTATCGAACAACGTCGGTGCGTTTGTTATGGGGAAAAGTTGTAGTTAAGTTTCTCTTGTGGGGTTTAGAGATCCAATGCCGTTTCTGGGTATTCCGATCTAAGATCGGTCAGAGCATACTCCGGCAAGGAGGAAAGGGGGTTAATTAATTAAAGGGGTGTGAGTTGCGAATTTTATTAAGTTAATTAATTAAAACTCTCCGACAGAGAGCGCTCTTGACCTCGTCTTATGACAGTGGTTCAAGAGACTTAGCTAATCTAGATGAAACCTAAGAAACCGGATTCGTCCTCTACCCCCCTCGTGTCCCGTGGGGAACGAATCGGACACGATTCATGTCCAACACGAGGCCAATTCGACCTTCAGTTGAATCCTAAATCGGGACACGAACTCCCCATCGAATCGGACACGAACTTCCATTGTGTCCCAAAAATCGA
>LPNX010455171.1:241890-262066 GCA_001517045.1 Pseudotsuga menziesii | reverse complement strand
TATAAAACGTATCCTACGTGTCCTGATTCCGGGGGTCACCGTGCCCGTGTCGGACACTCGAATCCCCATGTCCTTCGTGTCCCGTGTCCCCGTGTCAGGTGACTTAGGATGAAACTAATGCGGGGGTTATGCAAACCTAAGATGCTCTCCGATAGAGAGTGCTCTTGACTTGTGTTTATGCAAGTTCAAGAGTCTTACTTAGAAGTTAATTGATTAAACAAGCACAAGATGAAATTAGTTGATTAGACTCTCCGACAGAGAGCACTGTTGATCCACCTTATGGTGTGATTCAAGAGATTTAAGCAGTTGATTTCAAAAGGATAAAAAATTAACTTGAGTAATCCACTTAGAAATGATGAATTAACAATTAGTGATCTAAGCATGAGATGTAAATGAATGATGAAAATTAGCACTAATCAAAGCAAACACACAACACAAGCCTCCCCAAATGGGGGAGGATGGGAGTGGGGACTTAAAAACCCCACTCAAACAGAGATCTTTTATTAAACTTTATACAATGTGCCTTAAGGATTTTGATCCTTGAAAGGACTTTTCAAACAAAGGCAAAGTAACTCTACAAATATTATAACCTGTAAAAAGGAGAGTGCTTTGTATTTTTACTTTTGAGATCTTTTCGAAACCTATGAAAAGAGAAAAGGGAAGAAGTTTGAAGAGAGTAAAAAGAACAAAAAGAAAGAGAGCTGAAACAAAAGAAGATGAGAGAAGGAAGGCAAACAAACTAAGCAAGAATCAAAACCAAAGAAATGGGAGAATAGGGCAGCCAACTAAGAAGCTAAGGGATGAACAAAATTGAAGAAAACGGGGCAGCGAAAGAGGAAATAAGTGGTTGTCATAAAAAATGCAAAACGGGACAGCGAACAAAAAGTAAAAGAAATGGCCAAAAACAAGGTTAAAGGAAGCCCAAAAACTAGGGCAAAAAGAGGCAAAAAAGGGAAAAAAGCTAGGACACACTAGGGCTGTCCAAAAAAGAGAAAAAGGGATGGTAAAAAGAGTACTAACGAGGCAGTGATGAAGAAGAGGTAAAAGAGACAAAGCAAAGCGACCGGTAGAAAAAGGATTAAGAAGAGGAACAATGGAAGGTTTTTTGCAGCTTAATTCCTTAAGTTTTTGCCAATTTTCTCGCTTAACCTGTCACGAAAAGTAAGAAACCAGCAAGCTTCTTTCCTGCAAAATGGTGGATTAGGCAATACACTACACTAAGAAATTACAATTTTAATACTTGCATAAAATGAGACATTGATACTACTACAAGTATTAACCAAACTAGATCTAAAACTTTATAAGGTAAGCTCTTTAACAAAGGAAATTTTAGATCTATAATAACAAGAGATATAAAGATAAAAATTAATGCTCGGATCTACTTGTTATTAAACAGAGCATCAAAGTAACTGGAAAGTAAAATTTGTTTTTAAGGGTGAATCTAAGAGATGGAACCACTTGGATCTTTGAATCTCTGAAAACGCCCTGGATCTCAATCAGTATGTGGCTACTAGATACTTGTGCTTGATTTCGAGAAAGGTAGATGCAACTTAGCTCATCCTTGTACTGGGTGCAATGGAGTGATCTGCAATCAAACAACTTGCATGCTTGCCAAAACAGGGGATTAGAACATGTACTATTTACTACTCTGAATCACAAAACGCATGAGATATAGCTGAATAAGACAATGCTCTTTATAAATTTCGGAAAGTAAATAAGTAAGTAGATAACTTGAAACTACAAAGATCTACTCTTACATGCTTATAGAAGCCCTCTAAAGCATTTATAATTACCCATAGATCAGCAAACAAAAGCAGGAATGAAATGGTATCACCTCATTAATCAAAGCACATGAATCTGGAATCCACACCACATAAGCCTCCAAAGCCTTTCTTTATTCAAAATGGTTGCATAAGAGCAACAAGTATTACAATAATTCACCAGAGGTTCTTTGCATCAATCATCCACCATGATAGAGCTGAAAGAGCCTCCATTTATACAATGAGAGAGTGCTAAAACCCTAAAACCAAACCAAATAACCTAACCAGCCTGACCACCTAACAAAAGAGCCAAACCTAAATCGGAGGACCAGGAGTGAGGGGAGGCCTCCACCCAGGAAAGGCGCCCCCACTCCAACTGAAAACACTGAAATCCACCCTTAAACAAGCCCACGTGTGTGGAAGGCGCATCACTGCTGAGGAGGGGCGTGAATGGGTGAAGGAGGCTCCTGGATGTTGGTAAAACCACCTCTTTAGGTCTGGCTGGAGTCTGTGCTAGGTTTGGGAAGCCCACTGATGGTGTAAGCTTCAGTCTTCACCTCGATCAAATCACCGGACGAATGAGTGCTCTCCATCTTATCTTTAGCTAGAGATGACATGTCTGCTAACTGATAATAAATTAATTGCTCTCATAATGATGACTGAAGCTGAGTTATGATAACTCCAATCATCATAAGTGCTCCATGAGATGTCATTTAGCCTTTTATTTCACGGAATTTGGATTAATTTGGAGAGTTTTAATTTTCTCCAAAATAATCATTTTTTAATAAAAAAACATTTTTATCCTCAAAACTGACTTTTTTGAGAAAAAATGCATTATGTGTCCGATTGTTGATCTGAAAGTTGGTTCTGACTGGTTGGCTGATCAAGAATGATTTTTGGCTTAAGGTTAGAGCCTTCAATCACTGAATTCGGAGCCCTGATGCCTTATTTACCATGAACGGGTTTTTTCCATTTAATTTATGGAAAAATTAACCCAAAAAACTTAGGAAAAGTAATTAAAAAAATAATTTTTTCCCCGTTCGAAAAAGATTTTTTCGAAATTTTTTTTATGTCTCCAAATGACTTAAGACATGACCATGATCTATCTAAAAAATGTCTAGTAGGTTTATAACACTCAGTTGGGCTCTAATAACCCCCCAAGGCCCAGAATTCAACATTGGGCATTCCAGCTTTGGAGGAAGCGGGAGAAAACCTCGTCAATTATACTCGGCTGAAGGCAAAGCATAATTGTCAGAGGCAAAAAACTCCCTGAAATACCTTATTTGAGATTCTACGTCTCAGGAGACCGAACCACTCAAAAATACCCTACTAGCACATTTTATTACAAACCTCGCAGGGCCATGGTCAAAATTATTCAAATAAAAAACTGGCTAGCCAATATTGGCTAGACACGAAAACGGATCAACTGATACACTGGAATTAGACATTGAACATGTCTGTCAACAGGCGGCTCCTCAGGAAATCTAACTATGGTACAAATAAGTGGATAACAGGCTTCGTCATTCATTGTCTTCACCCATCCATTACCTTCCAGTTTTATTTTCAACCTGATTGATTTCTTGACTTATGGCATGGAGGACCTTTTTCCCCGCTAGAACCTTTGTTGGACAAGCCTCCATGTTTATATTGTGTCTCGGCTCTAAGTTGGTGACAAAACTTGCCTTTGGTAAGTTGGATTGTATGCTTAAATCATTCTGGTCGGTTGTCTCGATGTTTAGCACTGTGCAGAACTCCCCCTAGTCACTTGAGATGTTGTTGGCTAAAACTGAAAGCTCATGTATTACTTGTATTGAAATATTGAATATGCGCCCATGGAAAATGAAAATGTAAAACTATGTTTCTTAACATATGTAAAAAGGGCATGAGCAATGAAGTGCTAAAATACTCCTTGAAGAGTATAAGAAAAGGTCTAAAAAAAGCAATGGTTAAAAATATGCTATATCAAAAAATTGCTGACCTTGTTTAAAAATAAATATGTCCCGGATGAAAGCTGTGATTAGCTGTGCTTTTAAGCACTAGTGAAGTCCTCAAGGGGTCATATTGGCCAAAAAGACCATGAAATAAATGTGATCCTAATGAACTTGGGTCAAGATTGATGTAAACACAATGCCTAAGTTGAATAAGCACTCTCTAAACAACTCATCCATCTGTGAGGCACTACCATTCCTTGTGTTGTTGTTTGTCCAGCATTGGTTATAGTGAGTTTTCCCTTTCCTTGTCCAAAGTGTCATGATGTTGAGTAGGAAGTCATCCTCTGCCTTAGCCTTGTCATTTCCACCCTTCACCCTTCATTAGCAAAATGACTACAGCTATGAAATGAGTATAGTCTTGAAAGTCTAAGTCTAAGTAATAATAAATAAAACCTTATATATGTATTGGTTGATGTACCGCCAGTGAAATGAATGCTACTTGTTGTGCTTGTTACTTGAATGAGTTGTAGAGCATGTCTTAACCTTTTAACACTTGCAGCAGATGGATGTAATCTGAGCTATTATGGGTATCTGATCAGTTACAGATGGTTATATTGTTTATTTGATGTGATTGATGGACAGATAGATACCTATGAGGGGTATGAGTATACACCATAGATGGATTTGGACTCTTTGAGTCCAATGAGAGTTTATTTCCAGTTTCGGGCACTTACAAATGTGATCAGGCTCATTCTGCCTTTTTGATGCAGTTTTTCTTCACAGATTGATGTATTTGAGCAAGGAGATGTTTTAGTTGGTTCTCCTAGGGCGTTGTATGGAACATAGGGGTGTAACCACTTGTTTGTACCATAGTACCCCCATCCCAGAGAGCTTGGTGAGCTCAGTTTGACAACGAAGGCTCCCTAGGAGGCTGTTTTGGTAGGTTCACGTTTCCCGAGGCAAATTAAAAAATGATTAAATGGCTATTGAAGAAATCGATTTGGGCTGCTGAGGCAAGGAAATGACATGGGATGAGTCATGATGATGAGAATGATGTCCTCCACACCTTCTCCAGCAGTTGTAGCTCCTGATTGGGCCCACACATATTTTTTGGGCATTTTTTATTATTTTCTGGAGCTCTTTTTGGAGGCTCACGATTTCCTCAAGGAGGCACAAAAGTCAAAGAATTAAATTGTTATATTATTTATTGTGCCATGGGGACACCCAAAGGGAGTTAGTCAAACACTCCTTGGACCCACCATGTGCTTTCATTTATTTCTTGTTGAGTGGGTTACCTTTATTTGGGTGGTTTAGTCTACTTTGGTAAATTAAGGTTATATTGATCCATGTGTTGTATGTTGAGCTCATCTCAACCATTGATTAGAACATTTCATCTTTTAATCTTAGCCACTCGTTTTGAAAGTGGTTAGGATTTGGTTATGATTGAGGTTCTCTCATTTCTATTTAAAGGAGAGAGATTCTCATTTGTAAGGGGTCTTTGACTCTTGGATTGGAATAATAGAAAGACATTTTCTGTGGAAATTTTCTAGATTTGCATTGCACTGATGTGCTCAAATGGTGATTAGCTTGTCTTCAGCTTACTAGCATCGTGGAAATTCTTGTGAGATCTATTTTTTGTGGCTTTCATTGCTTTGTCTACAGGAGGGCGTTTTGGCTGGAGCGTTTTTGTAGGGGGACCTCAACTCGCTCGGTTCTCTTCGTCTTGGATCAGGGGTTTTCATTAGTTTCATTGCGATCTATGATTACTTCATTTTACTGTCTTGTAGCATTCAGTTTCTTTATTTTGTATGTGCAAATCTGATATGGTTGACGTTTGCTCATGCAGGGTAGGGGGTGCTTTGATGGCTTGGAGCTTGCATATGCCATAGAAATCACGGGGATCTTCTAGGATTGATCGGGATAGTTAGGATCGTCACTGTTACAGACTTCTACAAGCTTATCTAGGTAAGATCCACAGGTAAGTTCTTCTTTTCTGATCTTTCTCCATTGTACCTTGCTGAAATTTAACTATTTTTCTGAAAAACTCCTAAACCATAAAAACCTAAAAAATCAAATAATCAGAGAACCATCCGATCTTTTGCCAAACCATTTCTGGGTTTCATAGATCGAGCCTCCCCCTAACTAAATCAATTGGAACGCTAGTCAAATTCTTCATGGATTGACCTAGATCTGATTTTTCAGCAGAAAACTGCATAACCCCCCACTGACAAAATTGACCTGCTAGGGTTTTGAGTTTTTCTGATTTCTAACTTCACAGACGGATAGATCAGGTCTTGGGCAGTCCAAATCAACCCCAACACTGTCAAGAGGCTCAACAGTTTGACCAAGATCTGAAAAATAGACTGAAACTACCCTAGCGCCCACACTGAAAATTGGTCTTTCCCGAAAGTAGGTTTTTCTGAAATCTGACATGATAGGCTGATAGATCAGGTCCCAAGCATCCCAGAACACCCTCAACGTTGTGCTAATTCATCTTGGTTTTCCCTAGATCTAAAAAAATCAGTTTTCAGCCTCCTAGCCCCATCATCATATTTTGACTTTTCTAGATCTAATTTTCCTGCTGTTTTCCTAATTTGGGCTTGTAGATCAGGTCTCCCTGATCTCTTCTCATCCTCAACGCTGAGCCATCAACCTTCCGGTACCCCATAAAGCTTCGAATTTGTCTTCCTAGGGCCTAGCGCTAGCTGTCTACTGAGCTGGGTTTCCTGTACCGTTGCTTTTTCTGGACCAATTGCTCTCTGGTTTCGTAGATCAAGGTGTTTCCCAAGTGGGTTTCCTGAAACGTTGTCTTACTGCTGACTCCATTGCCCAATGCATACAAAGCACTAATCTCGAAGCTAGCGCTGCCCTTAGGCTCTTAGCCTTTTTGCCATCTACCAACATTCACTGATAGCTCAAACACCTTTTACTGAGTCTGATTTCTAGGTACTGGATAGTCCCAACTCTATTCGTGCTCACCTTGTCATAGTTACGTTTCCCAAGACAGTTGCTAGTACCTAAACCCTAGAGCTAGGATTCCCATTCACCTTGCACCTTAAGTACCCTGAAGCCCCGTCTGATCTTCTTCTGGTGTCTAGGTTCGACCTCTCCTGTCGGGAGTGGATCCAAGTCTCCCCCATTGTTCTCCTAAACTAGGATAACCTCAAGTGAAGGCTGCCTTGATTAGCGTGACAACCATCCATTTGGGAGTCTAGGCAATAGTGGTTCCACCCCTTAGTTTCTTGCCCCTCTACCATCGATTTTGGATCCACCTCAAGCAAGCAGCTACAAGGTGGGTGATAACATCTTGGCGCCGTTGCCGGGGAGGTAGAGGCCTACCTTGGTTCAACATACCTCACCTTTCCCTACGACATATCTTTTTCGGTGAATTACTTGTGTGGTTCACCTAGCGACTCCACCTTGTGACTCCACTGAGGATCGTGCCCAACATATTAATCTTAAGTTCTTAGAGCATACCATAAATCATAATGAATTCGGATGTATTTTTGAAGCACTTGAAGGAAGTAACCAAGAACATCATTGAAACTAACAGACAAATAAACGAGAGGAATAGATGGACATCAGAATACGGGTATGAGGATGATCTCGAGCATGATTATGAGTATGAATCTAGTTATAACAATCTTTTTGATACCCACCAAATGCCTCACCCATGCAATAAAAATTTCCCGACCATCTCGATAGGAGCTGTAAGTCAGCATGAACCTAGAAGTCATTCCCAGTCAAAGCCTTATAGCCAAGTAACCAGAGTTGTTAAAAGACAAGACAAACGGTCTCCTTTTGACTTTTCTGAAATACCGGAAACACCTCATCCTATGCCAAATGATTACACTAGGAGGATGCCCCGGTTGAATGGAAATAAAGATATATCTATTGAAAGTCATTTGGACATTCTCTGGGATTACATGGAATCTAGAGGTGCGGATAATGAAGATGTTTATATGCGAGCCTTAGGAGAATCCTTGCAAGGGGATGTTCAACTATGGTTTGATCATTTAGCACCAGGATCCATCACTGGGTATGACATGTTCACAGATTTGTTAATTAATAGTTGGAGTAGGAACACTGATGATTCTTTAGAGTGTGAATCTAGCAATGATTATAATTAGTATATTGGCAAAGTGCTTTCTCAATTGGACCATTCCTCTCCTGATATGTTCCAAATTATGAGTGTGCCTGCAATCCATAAGAATGTTACAGAGTACTTTGAGGATAATGTTTCAAAACCCCATGCTGAAATTAAGAAGGATATCAATCAAATCATACAAGATACTTTGTTATTATTACCTGAAGCAATCACAGAGCAAATCCTGGATTTGATCCATGGAAGGGAACCTGATCACCATCAAGAAGCATCCATAGTTAAACCTTCCATTTGTGAGTCCATTAAAGAGCCTTTAGAAGAGGAACTCCATAGTCATTGCCTAATAGATGATAATTTGAGTCAATATCCAACCTATCCGAATCTAGATTTAAACCTTGATCATATCACTGTAAAAGAAGAAAAGGTGGAAATTAATAAAAATTCCGTTGAAGAGCCATCGTGTGGTCATATTGTAGTTGAAGACCAAGTTTGTGAGGATAGAAATGTTTTTCCTTATCAAATGAATCATGATGATCATTTATCCTCAGTTGAATGTAATGAACAATCTCAAGAAGAGCAACCACATGATGATGATATACTAGTAAGCGAGATTGACCTAGAACCTTCTTTGTCACATCTTTCGAACCGGAATCTGTGTCCCAATAATCATCAAGAGCCTCCAAGGAATGATTCTTGTAATGTTGTTACTATTCCCCGTCATACTTTTGATCAAGGTGATTTGGTAGAGGAGATTAATCATAGTGAGTCTAGTTCTTGGGAGGTTAGTTTCAATCTTGCCAATTTCTCTAGAAAATGTCCCATATCACATGCAAGATTGGTGTTAACACCTTTAGGTGATACGAATCAAGTTTTAATTTGTCAATCCACCCTCCCATCCCAGCTTTTGAAGTCCTCTATGGTATCATGCGGTGCAGAGTCTCGAAAGGGCCAAATAGTAAATGGTAAAACATTTTATCTCTTTTCGTCCTTGGTGCATAATGCTTTCAACTTTGCTAATTTCTTTAATTGGGTGAATGAAAAGCTCTATAAAGACCAATTCCATATTTTCTCATTTTATAAGCAACAAATGGGGATAATCTCAATTTCTGGTTTAATGATCTCTAATTTGTCCCTATTTTGCTTCACCATGGATCATGATGTGGGTATGATTGAATGTGCCAACCAGAAAGAGAAGGGAAACAATGATGGCCTAGGGGGGATGAATCATGTATCAACAAATCTAAACTTGCATAAATTTTATGATCCTATCGATCTATGGGTAGAAGAAGTTTGCAACAATCAATCTCATCCCTGGCATGATTTCATTTCTCTTTATCCATGTCTTTCGTTGATCTTCAAACAACAAGTTATAATGGCTTCAATTTTCATTCACATTACTTACAAGCCATCTTTGATTTGTTGTATCATTAACTGTAAAGAAATCTTAATGGTTTCGTTCAGCAAGTGGTTGCATTGGATTTATGATTTTACCTAACACTTGTCCAAATTGGTTAGAGTAGGGTAGGTAGGATGAAATCAGCCTTTCCCAGCAGTAGTGTAGAATCTTGCTTTGTTGTCTGAAGCTCAACTTTGAAGCTCTTAGTGTAATTTTGTTTTCCTGCAAAATAAAAAATCAAACTTTTATTGAAAAGTTATGGTTATAGATAAGATTTATTTTCGGCTTTTCAGTTTCATGCATCTTTCTTTTCAGTATTTTATATATTATCCACATTTTGTTTTGACGACCGGTCTGTGAGTTTGGTATAGCTCTGGACATGCTGTAGGTAGTCAGGTACATTCTTGGTAGTGGTTGCAGAGCTGGATGGATTGATCAAGGATGCGAGAAGCAGAGTGCGAGTACCAGAGATTCTGAGGTTCTCAAGCGTTCTTTTCGGCAGAGCACTTGTACCAGCTGGAGCCAGATGTTATCACACATATAGTAGCCAGGCTACCATATTCTATTTTTCAGACACAATACATTTTTCAGCCAGATCTCTTACATATGAGATGTTGAGATGAGCATGTTTTATGGATCATGATTATATTTGTGGACTATTGAACTCTCCCATGTCAGGACTGAGTCTCAGGACACTCAGATTTGAGGACCGATGTAGCCATTTATGTCATTCCAGAGCAGTCATGGATGCCCAGTGTTATATCAGTACTTTCTCATTGGATAGATGGTGTTTCAGGTGGATTATATTGCATGGTTATGACTCAGCATTTTATATTGTGTTATGGTTATTATTGCTCTTATATTGATTCTTGTGACATTATTGACTTGTGGTATCATGATCTGGATGTCATAATTATATGGACTTGGTTGTATCTTATACTATGTATTAATGTCCTTACTCTGACTTTGAAGTTCTTGATCTAAACTCATTGGTTTTTACCCTCCTTAGGGAGAATAGAGGTAGTCATTCCCACCATTTGTTTTGGCTTGCTAGTGTTGGCTTCATCATTTATTGTCTTCACCCATCCATTACCTTCCAGTTTTATTTTCAACCTGACTAATTTCTTGACTTATGGCATGGAGGACCGTTTTCCCCGCTAGAACCTTTGTTGGACAAGCCTCCTTGTTTATATTGTGTCTCGGCTCTGAGTTGGTGACAGAACTTGCCTTTGGTAAGTTGGATTGTATGCCTAAATAATTCCGGTCGGTTGTCTCGATGTTTGGCACTGTGCAGAACTCCCCCTAGTCACTTGAGATGTTGTTGGCTAAAACTGAAAGCTCATGTACTACTTGTATTGAAATATTGAATATGCGCCCATGGAAAATGAAAATGTAAAACTGTGTTTCCTAACATATGTAAAAAGAGCAAGAGCAATGAAGTGCTAAAATACTCCTTGAAGAGTATAAAAAAAAGTCTAAAAAAGCAATGGTTAAAAATATGCTATATCAAAAAATTGCTGACCTTATTTAAAAATAAATATGTCCCGGATGAAAGCTGCGATTAGCTGTGCTTTTAAGCACTAGTGAAGTCTCAAAGGGGTCATATAGGCCAAAAAGGCCATGAAATAAATGTGATCCAAATGAACTTGGATCAAAATTGATGTAGACATGATGCCTAAGTTGAATAAGCACTCTCTAAACAATTCATTCATCTGTGAGGCACTACCATCCCTTGTGTTGTTGTTTCTCCAGCATTTTATATAGTGAGTTTTCCCTTTCCTTTTCCAAAGTGTCATGATGTTGAGTAGGAAGTCATCCTCTGCCTTAGCCTTGTCATTTCCACCCTTCACCCTTCACTAGCAAAATGACTACAGCTATGAAGTGAGTATAGTCTTGAAAGTCTAAGTCTAAGTAATAATAAATAAAGCCTTATATATGTATTGGTTGATGTACCGCCCGTGAAATGATGCTACTTGTTGTGCTTGTTACTTGAATGAGTTGTAGAGCATGTCTTAACCTTTTAACACTTGCAGCAGATGGATGTAATTTGAGTTATTATGGGTATCTGATCAGTTACAAATGGTTATATTGTTTATTTGATGTGATTGATGGTCTGATAGAGACCTACGAGGGGTATGAGTATACACCTTAGATGGATTTGGATTCTCTGAGTCCAATGAGACAGTTTATTTCCAGTTCCGAGCAATTACAGATGTGATCAGGCTCATTCTGCCTTTCTGATGCAGTTTTTCTTCACAGATTGATGTATCTGAGCAGGGAGATGTTTTAGTTGGTTCTCCTAGGGCGTTGTATGGAACATAGGGGTGTAACCACTTGTTTGTACCATAGTAACCCCATCCCAAAGAGCCTGGTGAGCTCAAATTGACAATGCAGGCACCCTAGGAGGCTGTTTTGGCAGGTTCACGTTTTCCGAGGCAAATTAAAAAATAATTAAATGGCTATTGAAGAAATCGATTTGGGCTACTGAGGCAAGGAAATGACATGGGATGAGTCATGATGATGAGAGTGATGTCCTCCACACCTTCTCCAGTAGTTGCAACTCCTGATTGCGCCCACACATAATTTTTGGGCATTTTTTATTATTTTCTGGAGCTCTTTTTGGAGGCTCACGATTTCCTCAAGGAGGCACAAAAGTCAAAGAATTAAATTGTTATATTATTTATTGTGCCATGGGGACACCCAAAGGGAGTTAGTCAAACACTCCTTAGACCCACCATGTGCTTTCATTTATTTCTTGTTGAGTGGGTTACCTTTATTTGGGTGGTTTAGTCCACTTTGGTAAATTATGGTTATATTGATCCATGTGTTGTATGTTAAACTCATCTCAACCATTGATTAGAACATTTCATCTTTTAATCTTAGCCACTCGTTTTGAAAGTGGTCAGGATTTGGTTATGATTGAGGTTCTCTCATTTCTATTTAAAGGAGAGAGCTTCTCATTTGTAAGGGGTCTTTGGCTCTTGGATTGGAATAATAGAAAGACTTCTTCTGTGAAAATTTTCTGGATTTGCTTTGCATCTGATGTGCTCAAATGGTGATTAGCTTGTCTTCAGCTTACTAGCATCGTGGAAATTCTCGTGAGATCTATTTTTTGTGGCTATCATTGTTTTGTCTACAGGAGTGCGTTTTGGCTAGATCGTTTTTGTAGGGGGGCCTCAACTCGCTCGGTTCTCTTCGTCTTAGATCAGTGGGTTTTCATTAGTTTCATTGCGATCTATGATTACTTCATTTTACTGTCTTGTAGCATTCAGTTTCTTTATTTTGTATGTACAAATCTGATATGGTTGATGTTTGCTCATGCAAGGTAGGGGGCGCTTTGATGGCTTGGCGCTTGCATATGCCATAGAAATCACAGGGATCTTCCAAGACTGATCGGGATAGCTAGGATCGTCACTGTTATAGACTTCTACAAGCTTATCTAGGTAGGATCCAAAGGTGAGTTCTTATTTTCTGATCTTATTCCATTGTACCTTGCTGAAATTTAACTATTTTTCTGAAAAACTCTTAAACCATAAAAACCTAAAAAATCAAATAATCAGTGAACCATCCGATCTTTTGCCAAACCATTTCTGGGTTTCATAGATCAGGCCTCCCCCTAACTAAATCAACTGGAATGCTAGTCAAATTCCTCATAGATTGACCTAGATCTGATTTTTCAGCAGAAAACTGCATAACCCCCCACTGACAAAATTGACCTGCTAAGGTTTTGAGTTTTTCTTATTTCTGACTTCACAGACAGATAGATCGGGTCTTGGGCAGTCCAAATCAACCCCAACACTGTCAAGAGGCTCAACAGTTTGACCGGGATCTGAAAAATAGACTGAAACTGCCCTAGCGCCCTCACTAAAAATTGGCCTTTTGCGGAGGTAGGTTTTTCTAAAATCTGACATGATAGGCTGATAGATCCGGTCCCAAGCATCCCAGAACACCCTCAACGCTGTGCTAATTCACCTTGGATTGCCCTAGATCTAAAAAAATCAATTTTTAGCCTCCTAGCCCCATCATCAGATTTTTACTTTTCTAGATCTTATTTTCCTGCTGGTTTCCTGATTTGGGCTTGTAGATCAGGTCTCCCTGATCTCTTCTCATCCTCAACGCTGAGCCATCAGCCTTCTGGTACCCCATAAAGCTTCAGATTTGTCTTCTTAGGCCCTAGCGCTAGCTATCTACTGAGCTGGGTTTCCTGTACCTTGGCTTTTTCTGGACTAATTGCTTTCTGGTTTCAAAGATCAAGGTGTTTCCCAAGTGGGTTTCCTAAAACGTTGTCTTACTGCTGACTCCATTGCCCAATGCATACAAAGCACTGATCTCCAAGCTAGCGCTGCCCTTAGGCTCTTAGCCTTTGCCATCTACCAACATTCACTGATAGCTCAAACACCTTTTACTGAGTCTGATTTCTAGGTATTGGATAGTCCCAACTCTATTCGTGCTCGCCCTGTCATAGTTACGTTTCCCAAGACAGTTGCTAGTACCTAAACCCTAGAGCTAGGGTTCCCATTCACCTTGCACCTTAAGTACCCTGAAGCCCCATCTGATCTTCTTCTGGTGTCTAGGTTCGACCTCTCCTGTCAGGAGCAGATCTGGGTCTCCCCCATTGTTGTCCTAGACTAGGATAACCTCGAGTGAAGGCTGCCTTGATTGGCGTGACAACCATCCATTTGGGAGTCTAGGCAGTCGTGGTTCCACCCCTTAGTTTCTTGCCCCTCTACCATCCGTTTTGGATCCACCTCAAGCAGGCAGCTACAAGGCGGGTGATAACAAAGCCCTTGTAGATGATGGAGAAAACGTAGATGGGTTGGAGAAGCATTAATGACCCATTATGTGGTCATTCATGCTCTGATGGTGTCATGGTACCCCAGCACGAGGTTTGGAAACCCCACAAGTGATGTCATGATGGATCTTGACCCTTGAGGGTCTCCTAGTATGGTTGAGGTGGTTGAAAATGCCTATGAAGTCGCATGCTTATTGAAGAAGTTGTGATGAAGTTCTTGGAACCCACACTTATGGTGGTATGTTGGAACCCATTATTATGGGGTGCTTGGTTTCCTCTAAAGTTTAGATATTGGACCCACATATATGGTGGTTTGATGTTCTTTGGACTCTATATGGTCATTGGCATGTAGTATCCTTGTTATCTTGCATATGAAGCCCATAAGGTGTTGCAAACTAGTGGTGAGGTCTTTGTACCCCTCTTTTGGGGTTTTGGTACTCTTATGGTGATGAATATATAATGGAACAATTGGATATGTTTTTAATGATATGGAGACCTTGAACCATGATGATGTATCATCCTATTTGTGGTTATATGGATATTGGGATGTAGATGGAGGTAGAGCCCATGGGCGTGCCTTGATATGTTGAAGAAGACTTTGAAACTCCTATAATTGGTGGTATTGCGAATTGAAACTCCTGTAGTTGGTGGTGGTTATATGTCTTTTGCACCCTCATGTGTGGGGTCCTTGACATCCTGAGCAAATTGAAGATTTTAAGGGTATTGGACCATGGGATTGCAAATAAACCCATCATGGGGAGATAGCCCTTGTCATTCAGTTTGCAACGTTAGGTGGCACGTCACGTGGCTCCTTACGGTTAAAGAGATATGAATTTTTGAAGTTGGGGTACTCCACCTTTTTGGGTGAGCCGACTAAACAAAAGAGAATTTAATTATTTGTAATTTTGAATTGCATGTCGGCTCAAGGTAATATTTTTTCTCTACAACCCATATAAATAGAATATCAAGCATTTCATTTTTTCATCACCAATTCTCTTAGGAATTTCGCACATTTTGGAGAAAAGTGCGAAATTGTGTGACCGAAAAATTTATGGGCATCTTCACTAAAATTGACATATCTTTCTCATCCGGAATCGGAATTACAAAATTCTTGGCTCGTTGGAAAGCTTGTTACGAGGGCTATGTGATGACAGGATCTAGAGATTATTTTGGTTTTTCTACCATTTCTTCATATTGTCATCTTCAAAAAGGTATGGTTCATTCTGTTGGGTTTCTCTTGTGATGACACATGTCTCTCATGGATAGGGTTCCTCTTTGATCTTAGTATGTGGGGCTATATATTGGTATATCTCTTTGAAGTCATTCAATACATTATGGAGGCTATGATGATGATGTTGCATAAAATTTATGCTATGATATGATACACCTTATGATGATAATGCATGTGATAATGATGTACACTCTATGATGTTGATGCACTCCTATACACTATGATGTACATGCATACCATAGTGTGATGATGCTCTCTTCTGCACTATGATGTATTCTTGATGATGATGATGTATAAACGGTGCACATTGAGATGATGATGCATAGTTGATGATGAGGATGCATACCTATGACGATGATGCATACCTATGATGATGATGCATAAGATGCATGCCTTCTGTTCAGTGAAAACATAGCAGAATTTATTGTTCAGTAATTGAGTATGATTAGGTGTACAATGATGTACATGAGCAGTGTATGGCAGTGAAATGACTTATCAATATATAGTGATGACTCAATAGATGACCAACAACAGAGATGAGCACCAGTGATGAGCAGTAGCGATGAGCAGCAGAGATGAGCACCAGTGATGAGCAGTAGCAATGAGCACCGGTGATGAGCAATAGAGATGAGCAGCAGTGATGAGTAGCAGTGATGAGCAACTATGATGATCAGCAGTGTTGAGCAGCAGTGATGAGCAGAGATCTTGATGTGCAAAGCAGAGGTTGGTTTTGCAGCAGAGCCATATGATTCTTGCAAGAAGAATCTTGCACTTGAGGATTGGACTCCTCAAATCCTTCTTAGCAGGGTCTAAGAAAACCAGGCAAGGTGCTAGATGAAGAGTAGGTGCTCTTTGTATCAGTAGGTGTTGATTTTACCTCACGGTTGTAGCCGTTCCAAAACAAATACAAAAATATTACATTGGTGTTGTGTTCTCTTGTGTTATGGTTCTTGTTATGACTACATGATTCAGATGCTTATGATTTATAAATGATGAAGTGATAGATGTTTATGAAATGATTATGCAAATGGTAAAATAATGCATTGATAAATTAGTTGTTGATTGTTAAAAGTGAAAAAGTAATAAAGATTGCACACACAAATTCACCCACCCTCTCTATGTGCGTGGTGTGTCTAATAGGAGGCACTTTTGTAAAGTTCAAGTGAAAAATAATTTAAGTGATGGCTAATCTAATCTTGGCCATTGATCTCACAAGAGAATCTCATCCATTTGATTTTTATGAGTTTTTTATAAATTTTTGCAGACCTAAAACTAACCTAGAACTAACACTAGAAACTAGGTTTTGAAAATAAAAAGGTGTGAAGACAAAGGGAGATCAACCCTAGAAAAGCCCTACCTCAACCTAGGGCATCTAGGGAGGATGGCTAACCTAGAGAGGTGTTACCTGCTAGTTCATACCTAGTTGGTATTTTCAAGTGAGCCGGGTGATGAGAGCAAACACTTGTTCACTATTCAAAGTTCAGAAGTCATTCAGGCTTCTTCTGGGAACTTTTTGCTATTTTTTTGTAAACACATGTTCATACCCCCTTGGAGAAATTGTAAAAAATTTCCTAGCATTTCATTTTTTATAAAAGGCTCAGCTTTCCAAACTTAAGCATCAATCCGACTGGCCCAGAGTGTTTTTTCCCTCGATTCTTATTAGTTGTTGAACAAACGACTAATAATTTCTGAGTTTTTCACTCACACCTCCAAAGTTAGGATAGTCGTCTTGATGCTTCGGCATTAGGAGGTTATTAGAGCCTTCGTGTCAGTGTTTTTCAACGTGCTAGGCATTGATTTTGAGTCGTATCAACATGTGCTAAGTCCCCCTAGAGTTTCATCAGTTTCCGAGAAAATAAAAATTTTCCGCAAAGTTAGGCCATTTTTTAATGGTTTAATTAGAAAAATTCAAAATGTAATAAAAGTTAGATACGGAGACCGTTTCTGATGTGAGGACACTCGTTTTCACACCCGAAGCGTCCACTTTCCACTTCAGTCAGGCATTATTCAACTAAAGATGCATTAGAAGAGCATTTTAATGCTAAATTTCGGCAGATTGACACCATAGTCAAAGTTTGAAAAAGTGAAAAAATAAAAAAATATTTAAAACGGGTGACTTGGCATGGGTCCCTTAAAGGCTCACGCTCTCTTTCAAACTTAAGTTTATTTTAAACTTTGATTTAAATGTGTGGTTTGTAAATAAAGGCTCGCGTGAAGAAGAGTATGACACGATCTTTCAAACAAGCGAATGGGGAAGCATGAGTGGGGCCCTCCTCAAATTCAAATAAATTTTTAAGTGTTGGTTACTTAACGACTAGCATGAGGAGAGTTTGACGTGGAGTGAGGCTCCACGAGATGTGAATGCCAGCGAATGGGTGGACCCCCCTCTCACGTTGAATATTGTTTTGGCATTAAACTTTGGTATATTACATATGGCTAGCGAATCATGAAGGATGAGTGACGTCAAACAAATATTTCACCTACCTTGAAGCTCACGCATGAGTAAAGGACGGCGAGTAGATCTTTATGGATGGTTGTTTGGGTGTGATTGGCATTGATTGAGTATGTTGGCAGTTCCCCTGCAGTTCAACTCCAGATTAACTCAGTTAAGCTCATTATAACTCTGAGTGCATCTTCAGTGTTGGTAGCCCCCCAGGGGCTTGGCTCTGGCTATAAATAAAGCATCCTTTCTCTCTTCCAAGCTAGTTAGAGTTGGATGAAGGGGCTTGCTAGTTGTAATTGATACAGTATTTTGTGATTTTGCTGCAATAAAGAAAGCTTTGAAGGCTAATGGTGTGGTGCTATCGTGTGTGGGTCATTATTGTCTGATCTTCATGAGGTAATCTGTGTGTTGTTTCAAATTTTTGCATCCTGAATTATGAATCTGGCTGAACAAAGATTGCTCCCAATCATTGGAAATAGAGGGCTATAAGTAAGTTTACTTGTTTCTTCTATTTTAAATACATGTACTTAGAGATCTAGATCTGACATGTTTATAAGTTTATACGCATGTAATTTCAGTCTCAATTTATGTGTAATCACCAGATCTCACAGGTTTGCAAGTCTTTGAGTGATTTACAGGTTGTTTGGTTGGGAAAAATCGTGGATCTAGTTTTACTCCACACTACTCTCGACATCTATAAACGACATAATCCCTCAGCATCCCACTACAAATCCTTTTGGCTAGCTCTTTGTGGCAACAAGCCTTTCCTCTCCATATCTCTTCCTCCCTCTAAATTTAAAATTTTACATGGTTACTTGGTTCGGTGTCTTCATATCTAGTTGCAAGAGTAATATTTTACATAGATATGAATTCTGATCTAGATCTAAGCCTCTTTTAAAGCTATATTTTAATTAGATCTAGCCATTAAAGCCTTTTCTTGCAAGTTTGGTCCAAAAAGAGTATTTTACTATTTTTTGTATCTTGCAAAGTCTAAAGTTCTTTTTTCGATGTTTTCAATTTTAGATCTAGCATAAAGTGCATATCATATTGGCTGCCCAAAAGGAAAGCCAAGATCCCAAGGAAAGGTTGCTTTCCTTGGTTCTTTTTTGCTCTGTTTTCCTACTTTTTTAACTTAGAATTTTTTGGGTATTTTTTTTTGTGTTGTCCAAAGACACTTCTAAAATGTTTTTGGGCACTTTTTACTAAACTTTGTTTTTGGTTTTTAGCAGGTCTGTTTGAAAAGAAGAGGATACGCTGCCCAAAAACCGGTTTGTGGACCATCCGAAGCTTCCAGGAGGCTTCCACCTTAGCTGGGCTTCTTTTCGTTATATTTTGTAAGCCTTTGGATCCCAGATAACAAGGATTAAAGAGCATTTCTGCTGAAGCATTGTAACCGATTAATAAATGCAAGCTCGAGTAGGCTCTTTCGAGCCCACTCCCCTCCCCCATGGGGGGGATTCTGCGTTTTGTGTGTTCTTTTTATTTTTTCAGTTTTTTCTAGTTTAGTTGTTTTTAGTAGCATTGTATACTTTGAACCATAAGTATTTCAATATCTTTTACAAATTCAAAGTAATCATACTACTTACCCCACGACTTCCCGATTGACCCGAAAGGGAAAAGAGATGCGTGATAGGACTAATTAGACAATCTGTGAGTTGTGTTTTGATATTTTTCTATCATCTAACCTCGCTTTCCCAATTGAGATCCACTTGGACCGAAAGAGATTCCTGGAGTTTTTCCTTTTTTAACACAGAACACCACCTTAAAATCCTTTAAAAAATTCAAGGCTCTGTTGTGTATGCTCTGCATTGGCTGCGGTTCGTCCGATTAGTCGGATGCATCCAAAGCAGCGTGGGTGACTAAAATAATTAGATCTCACATCTTTCAATTAACCTCCCCAGGAGAAAATCCAACGCCTCGATTTAAGTCATTGCGGTGGCAAATTACCCAAAGGAAGCAGGAACAACTGGGCAGTGACCTCAAGGCATAAGTTAGACTACACCCTTGCGGTGAAGTGTTGAACAACGTCTTCGAGACTCCAACCAGCCTACATATTCCTTGTGGGTAGCCGTATCAGTTAAGGGTTTTGGACATACTCCCCGTACCCTCTGGGTATATCGAGAGTCCCCTTCCCCCCTAAGCAATCCACTCATCATACATTAACTTAAAATTTGACCAAGAGCACTTGCAACATCTTTTTCGCATTTCAACAATATTTTAATTTTGTGGACTCCATTATTTGGCATTGGTCTATTTATGATATTATCATATGCTTCCACATGTTTGCTTATCAAGTATTAATATGCATGTTGTTGTGGTGTGATAAATATAGCTACTATCTTGTGTTAAATTTACTTATCGAAACTCCTAAGTAACTTATTTCATCACCGTAATCACTAAAGCCTAAAAGCCTTAGCAATTAATAGGGTCTACCCCCCTTGTCTTCATTAGGAGTTGGCCTAAACGGAGGAGTCAAGAACAAGGTGACAGCCTTGACTCGAGACTTGCCCCCAAGGAC
>LPNX010455171.1:211582-241858 GCA_001517045.1 Pseudotsuga menziesii | reverse complement strand
CCCCCCCCCCAGGCGTGTGAAAGGCGGCAACAAGAGGAAGAAATCCTAGGTCAAGCAAGTAGCCTAGAAAACTAAGGGAAAAACCTAGAGGACCCTCACAAGGAGACATGCTTCGACTTGCTAAGGTGACAAGAAGGCTGGAAATGGCCTATTCTAGGAGAAAATACAACACTAGGGCTACCATTTAGTCTTGAACATGCATCATCTACCAACATTCAAACAAAGAGATAAGAAGCCTCACCTCCAAGTGCTCATGTTTAGCCAACAAATCAAAACATCACCTTGCAAAAGAATTTCACCAAAGAACACCAAAAAAAGCTTGCATTAACCCAGAAAAACTTCCTCAAGAGGAGCACATCCATCCAAAGAGCCCTAGCAAGGGTAAAACAAGTGCATAGTGTATTATCCCATAAGTTCTGTCTTTAAAATGAAAGTGAGGAGATCTATTTATATGATCTCTGATGAATATGGTTGTCTATGATTGTCATTGATGACAACATTAATGACAAAGGTCAAATTGATGATAGCAAGCAAGTATGAAGGACAAGCAAGTCAATATGATGACAACAAAGGTGTGAATGGAAAACGTGACATAGACAAAGATGGACGAGCAAGCAATGATTGATGACAAAGCACAAGGACTCTGGATGTAGGCATTAGGACACCTAATGAGTCAAATGACCCATACTGTGGTCATTTGAAGATGAAGTGGACAAGGAGAAGCAAACAAGGTGTAAATGCCAAGCATGGACAAAAGGTCAAAATCACATATATATATTTTTGTCAAGGATATCAGGGAATAAAAGAATATATTAGATAAAAATAAAAATAAAACTAATAATAAATGAAAATAAATTCACTTATAATAACAGGTCGACCCAGTTAAAAGATTTCTTTATTATTTGAAATTTGATTTTAAATTGCAGATCATCCAGGCCAAATTCCACCACGTTGAAGCATATTTATAAAGATACTTCTACTCCTCAAACGATTGAAAAATAAGTAATAGCTCTGAATTTTGACTATTACTGAGGAATTTTTCGGGCTTCTGGAAAAGGAGCAACTTGCATAAAGGTAGCCAAGTCTTAAGATGTCATCGGGTTTATACAGCAGTCAACTCTCTTATCTTTCTTTGATTTTGGGTGGCCAAAGGATACAGAGCCACGACCTCATTTGGAGGTGTGCTTGCTTGATAAACAACTTTGAATTTCGCATGTATAAGAGCCTCTAAAATAGCCGTAGGGAAGAAGCAAGTTCTTTATCTCTCTTTGATTTTTCAGGTGATAATTTGAAGTCTGAGGCAGCAGCAGTCGAGTTCTTTTCAGCTCTAAATTCAGTGGAGACTTAGCTGTAAATTTAGGGTTATACAAGCCACGAGAAATCTCGGTGGTAGTAATGACAATGATTGTCATGATAATATCTGATATCTCAAAGTGTTGAAGGCTCAAATATTGTGAGTCTGTGTTGGAGTTTTTGACCTTCAAGCACAGTGGCAAGAAAGTGACATAGAGTGCTTCAGGGGTAGCGATTTTTGCATGATGAAAGTCAATCTTATGTTCAGTAAAAGAGGTCAATTTCAGCAGTGAGCAGACTTGACTTGTGCAGACCTTTGACATGAGTGGTTTTGACAAGCAGTATATGACAGTCAGTGACAGTGTTATGTGATTATGCTCAGTATGACAAAAATGATGATGATACCTACACTCAGACATTAGGCAATGATATAATGATGTGTTAAGCTGCTGACGATGATGACATGTAATTGATGAGATGCATGGAGTAAAATAATAAAGTCATGAAGCTGGTGGACAAAATGAGGATGTGCTGACAACATTATGATTTGCCTTTGGACAGATTGAAGGCATGATTAAATATTTATGACTGGCGGGATGAGAATGATGTAATTATGGAGAGAGCTGTAATGAGGTCATGATGATGTATGTGATGTGACAAATGTGTGTATTAACTACAAGTTGGGTTTTGTACATGTTTTCTTAGTAGGATCTAAGAAAAGACCAAGCAGAGTCTTGGATAGAAGTAGGTGCTGATTTACCTCACGGTCGCAGCCATTTGAAATACAAAAGGATTACAAACATTATATCTTTTTCCTCTTGTGCAATGTGTTGATGATTATGTGTTTCACTTGATGAATGATTTGATTATTGAAGCATAGTCTATTGATGAATATGATGTTGAATTGAATGTGAAATGATGACTTAAGTTTTTAGAGTTTGAAGAAGTTAAAATTGATAAGTCCAAGCTCACTGATTCACCCCCCCCCCCTCTCGGTGAGCCATTGTGTCTAACATTCACTCGCTTTTAACAAATATCCAGGCCTACATGCCTTAAAATTATGTCAACTTGAAATTATTAAAATGTTAACTGAAAATTAAAAGAAAATGATAACAAAATATAGCCTAAGGTAGGCTCAAGGTAGGCTACCTAGGGTATTTTGTACCCCCAGGTGCCAAAATACGCTCAAATAAGCAAATCACTCTGAACGAAAGGTTGGAGTGAGCTGGAGGGAGGGAGTTATACCCCATCTAACCTCTATAATGTTGTAAAAACCCTCAACGCCCTCCTCAAAGCATGAAAATGGCCTGGCATGGAGGATTTCTTCCTCTAAGGAGATAAGGCCAGGAGACCAGGATCCCACTGACTGAAGGGCCAAGAGGATGTCCTAAGTGGCTGCGAAGGGAGACGAATGTCTCACAACTGAAGCAAAGGCCACCAGAGCACATAAACAGGATATGGAGCCATGTGACCCAGTGGTCAACCCTTAGGGGCCTCGAATACCAACCCCGAGATTAAAAACCCCAATAAAGGGTAGTCAACAGTTCCATTAAGCCACAATACCCCTAAAGGATGACCAAAGGGCCTAGCCATGACCACCATTCTTTGATAACACCCCTCGTCGAAAAAATTGGCCCTCTCTCCCTGGGGTACACCTAAAGGTGCGTTGGGTACAAGTGCAGCGTAATAGTGCACCATCTTGTCGTTACATGCAAATTGATTAATGATGCCATAAAAACATCAAAACTCTAAACGAATAAACAAAGACCTAAACCATATCAGTATAAAGCATAGTTTGAAAAATCGGAATCGAACTCAGAATCTGTCGAGGGTCAACTCTGAATCAGAATAAGAAACGGTAATGAATCGGTCATAAATTGGTTGATTTGAATTTAATGAATCGATTTACTAAAAAATACATAAAATATTTAAATTTTTAAGAAAAACATCATTTCAAGATTTTAGTCCATGATTTCAAAGCATTAGAGACAAAATATCCGAAGTCTACTCATGTATATACCATATAAGTGTACTGTGGATTCTGGAATACATATCTAGCAGACTGGAACTGGCACAAAATACATAATCCATGAGGACTATAGGCCCTAGGGTATATGGCCTGTAGAGTCCAAAAAATAACATGCTACATAGTCAACTACATAATAGTGACTACTGCATAGTCCACTATTCAAGTTCCACAGTTTGTTCAAAGTTCAAACTTCACGGTTTAGTGTTCTGACTCCTGAGTTCATCGATTGCTGACTCTCCAAGGTTCTAGGCTTCCATGATGCCAACAAGTTAACAACACATGGAATTGAAGGTTGGGGATCAGTGGTAGTCACTAAATAGGTCATAGGTTGGGTTAGGTAATTTAGGTTGGGAAAAAAAAATTAAAAACGAAAAACATAAAAATGCCTTGATTTTTGAGTGCACAGATCTTCACAAAAATTGGCTGATTTTTGTCATGAATCAGCTTATCAAACCGGTTCGGTACCGAACCGGTCGATTCGGTGTCCAAATCGGCTGGTTCAGTACCGAACCGGTCACCGATCCAATTTGCTCGCCGGTTTAACTTGATCAACCCTTAAATCGGTGAATCTGCCGATTCCGAAACCGGTTCGGCCGATTTTTAAAACTATGGTAAAGAGAAAATATCAGTTTGGGATATTACACTGAGAAGTAGCAGGTTATGATGTTTTTTCTAAAGTGACCCCCAACAGGTCGGGGGTTATGACCTGAATTATATAAAAAAAAACTATATAGAATAAAAACAAGCCTTATTTTCATATTGTTAAAACTAATCATCATCAGAGATAATAACAGAATCAAAAACCTGTTGAGTGGCACCTGGAGGTTCGGTCTTGACATGGTGAGGGGCATCCTTCAAACCAATAGGAGAAGAACACTAAAAAAGCAACTACATGGTTGAGGTGCTAGCAAGAGGCACGTTGATGAAATTATTCCCTATCAATTTCCTTGCTAAAGCATTCAGCTTGGCATTTATCCCTTCATTTGCAACTAGCTAGTTATGATCCACACACTACAAACCCTCCTCTAGTCTGTCTATCCTCGTAACCAAAGAAACGCCTCGAGAATCTTCCAAGAGATTCCTCTCCACACAATCTTCCAATGTTAATTTGAATACGGCGTTCATGTTCCATAGCATGCCCAATGTTTGAGTGTATCTGGTTTCCCAGGTTCTAGTGGATCCAAAGTTCTCCACCATACCCCCCAGCTCTTCAACATAGTTTTGAGATTGGCTTCTTTTGTTTGCTATGTAGATGATTCTCCATCTCGGATACCCGAGCTTTGGTTCCCAACTTCACCTTTTGATCAAAATAGCCCTGGGCATTCTGCATATCTTTGAGGGCCCATGGCATATGCGTTCGGTGGAGGTCTGACACAATTTTCTTTTTAGTTACCTTGGTGCGAACCATGGTGGACGAGGGGTCCAAGGAGTTCCACACTGAGAACCACTCACATCAGAGGCAGGGATGAAATAGTAAAACAACTAGGGTGCAAGAATATAGTGGAGATTTACCCTTGTAGCAACGACCAAAACTACCACCTTGACAACACCTATACCAACATTTTCCAAATAAAAACTCCATCATGACATGTTCATCCCAAGGAAAATGGCCAAGATGGGAGTAATATGCCATGAATACGTGCACGTAGAAGGATCCAACTATCCCTAGGTCGTACAGGAAGACTCCAAATTAAGCATACCAAACTACAGAATTCATCATAGGGACAAGAGAGAGATGCAATTCCCAAGGAACTGTGGAGACGACACATGCGAGCTTGCATGGATGGCCCCTCAGCCAGCTAGCCCTTCTATTCATTTACACACCTCACGCCTAGTGGAGAGTTACACCCGCTGTGGGGGGGATAGGTAAGAACTCATTTTCTCCTCTATTTCTACTTTTTGCAGCTGTCATTAGTAAAAAAATCTATTGTTTATGCATTTTCAGCTCTTTTTTGGTTGTGTGCATGTGTGTTTTGTGGTAGTTTCTCTATGGCTGGTTGTATGCTTGTCCTCCCTAGGGTATTTTATTTCCTATTTGACTCCATTAAGCCACTAGTAGTAGTCACTAATCTTCCAAATCACCACCATTTCAGCCATTTAGGAGGTTGTTACAGCCATATATGCATTATTTTGCTTGTTACTACACATTTTCCATATCTGTAATTTCATAACTAGGAAGTCTGTTAGTGATAGGATACATCTAAAATCCAACCCAGCTCTTGGTTTTGACCTCTTACCATCAATATTCAGTCCCTAATTGCCCAAATCTTCAATTGGTTGTTAATTTTTAAGTGCTACAATTTATCTCCTATCACTACCCTTTCAGTAGGCACCCTTTTATTGAGTATTTTTGGATCTTTTAGTTGGTTGTTTTGTGCGTTAATACTTAGGAAATCTCAAGACAACCATTTAATTTCTGAGTCTAGCATATTCTAGTGCCGCCCAATTGATCAAACAACTTGTTTTAATCATTTCCCATCTTGTGTGCTTGCTTGTGCTTAGTTATAGGGAGTAATTAGTTCATCTTTCCATCTTATTTATCTCCCTTAGCTATTTTCCCAAGGGTGTAATTTTAATATTTGTAATTCATCTCCAGACACCCTTTCCTTCTTTCCAAATAGGTCTTATTAGTACTTTGGGAAAGTTGGTTTTATCAACAAGTACCTAAGAAAGTTTGAATGGGGACACCTCCTATAGTTAATCTTGGTATGCCTTGGTGGACCTGGGAATCCTAAAGAGAGGGGTCTTTGCATGTGGGACACTTTGGAGCAGAGTCCCAAGGTTTCATCGGTCGGACGATCATTTAATCTCTACCGCAACAGTTTTATCATCAAATCGTGTAACAACACTAACATTGGGTTCAAATTCTCTTAAGCTTCTTTGAGGGAAATATTGTCCAAGGGAATTGAATCTATGGTAAGAGTTTACTATAGATTCAATTGATTTTCTTGCATAGAGGAAGATTTTTGTTTGTACTAATCCTCATTAAGATTTTGCAAATCTAATCCCTTTTAGTATAGGGTTTCACTCAAGTAACAAGTAAAGGAGGATCTCATCCTCCCTTTGTGATTTTGCATGATTGTAGCTTCTAATACATCTATCAAGGATTGGAGGCCTTGAGCACTTACTCTTTCTAGGTGATCTTTGTGGAACAACTCCATTGGAGGAATTTTGTATTGACTCCATTAACCTCCCCCAAAAAAGATAAGGCACCAGTCTCTCTTTTTCCTCTTGCAACCATCCATAAAATCAAAAGCAAATCTCTTTAAATTTCTTTGTTTTATGATGGAATCTAACCCAAAAATATTTTAGATTTCACCTAGATCTATTGGTTCAATTAGAATATTTTGAGTAAATCTTTTAATTTTTTGAATTTCTCCTTCCATAAAAATATATTAAACTATCAAAAAAAAAAAATTTGAGCCTTCAAATTCAGTACTTTGGCTGAAAACCAATCTCCTTGAAGGCCTTGCACTTCCTAGAAATAGTTCAAAGATTCATCATGATTTTGAGAGAAAAAGAAAGTTGATATGTTGTTAACAAAGCTTTAATGTCTGGTAAGTTTGGGGTAAATGTATCATTGTGCAGAGAATGAATCTAGCACACTTTGAGCTTTGAAACTCTACCTTGCATTTTTCCTTGGCTTCCGCTATGGCCTCCCCTGGAGGGGGCTCCAACTAGCCTCCCCCCCCCCTCCTCCTCCTTATGAGTTGGCTTCACCTCAATGGTGGTGGCCTTTCCTCAGCACAAATCTGATCAATCTCACTTCGTGGACAAACTAGATGAGATCCCTTTGGTTCCAATGAAAGAAAGTTCGAGATCCCTAGAGTTGAAGTTGGTTAAAAATGGTCTAATCGGTCAATTTACTGGGATTTGGCCCTCACCCTCTGTAGCAGTTTGGCTCGAGAAAAATTGGAAGCCCCTTTTGAAAGGTAGAATCTCTCACTCCTTCTGCGGTAGGGGTTTCCTTGCATTCTTGTTCGAAGAGAAAGAGGATAGGGATCTGATTTTTAGAAGTGATCCCTATTTTATGGGTTCCTATGGAATGTACCTTAACCGATGGAAACCAGACTTAAATCCTGAAAGCAATATCCCTTCAACCGTTCCAGTTTGGGTTTGACTTCGTTTCCTTCTTGTGCATTGTTGGAATGATGAGACACTTCAAGCTATTGGAAACTCTCTTGGAAAATACATAGGTAGAACCAAACCAAATGATGGTCTTCAAGCATGTGCCCGCATTTGCGTTCAGTTGGAGCTCGATAAATATCTCCTAGAGGCCATAAAGCTCAATTTGGATCATACTTACATATATCGGCGATATTGCGATATATCGCGAGTCATCCCCCTTGGCGATATATCGCCACTAAAAAATCGCGATATTTTCGACATTTTGAATATATCGCGATATATTCAATATGTTGCGATATATTGGGAATATATCGGGATATTTTGAAAAATATCGCCCTGCTATAAAAATTTGCATGAAATTTGAAAAAAAAATTGCATGAAATTTGAAAAACAAATTCATGGGTTAAGTTTTTGGCAGTGTGATTAAAACTAAATATATTAAATTCTTAAAGTAATAAATGGTAGTATTAAATTCTTAAAGTAAAAGTGACATTCTCCTTTACTTTCATTTTCTATCCTTTTACTTAAATTTTTAACATTGCCATTAATTGTTTCAGGATGTTTGAGAGTGGTTCCAACCTCATCGAACTTCATATGCAAAATGTAGAATTTTAGATCCCATTTAGAATTCAAGAGACTTAATAGTTTTCAGGATTTCAAGATTTCAACAATTCCACTGGATTTTATCAAGTATGAGGATATGGGATTGGCATTTAATCAAGCACATCAACCCATCCCTGTACCTTGATGTTGGTAGCATTGACTATTGAAATCTTTTATCATGACCTTAATAAAAATGTACCCTTCACTCATTAAACATGGAAAGTTTCATCAAAATTGTAGAGTAGTTAGACCTTCCACCATAGCTTAAGTAGTTGGAGCTTCCAATTTGACGCCTAACTCATCCAAAGCACCTACAGGACCCCCTGTTGCTTCCAGAGGAAGAGTGGTGCTCCTTGCTTATAAAAGGGGTAGAAGGGATCGATGATTCCTACTATTTATTATTGTATTATGTGGTATCTAGATGCCTCATGAGTCATGATGTTTAATTTCTTAAGAGATTTATTTTGATCATGTGATGTGATTTTCTATCATTCCATCAAGAACATATTTCAATATTTTCAGTTTATAACTTTATAGTCGATATGTGATCATGATCCACCATTTGACATCTTATGCATCTTATATATTAGTTGTATTTTCATATTTATGTGGCAATGTGTTTATTTGATGTTATTGTTGCTTTAGATGTTAAAAAAATTGAAAAAATTTGTTATTTTTGTATTTTTTTGATGCTTTGCGACATTTGCCGATATTCTCTAATATTTTCACCGTTGTTGCCGATAAGTTACATTCCGGACCCTCGGCGATATATTCGCCGACACGATATATGTAACTATGATTTGGATAGCCGAACATACCTTCAACAAGTGGACTGTGAACAATTTCCATTCAAAGGTAAGAGTTGTCACAAAATGGGCACTTCGCGAAGAGACACCCAAAAGCGCTAGTAGATCCATTGACAGGGGTACCAAATGAGCAATGGCAACAACTACGAAGGAAAAGACAAGCCACTAGGCAAGGAGATATGCCTAAGAAAGCTGTCTCAATAGGGAGTTCCCCCTAATCCAAAGGCCTTAGAAGTCCTAGCCTCATCCTTCGTAGGAAGNATTTCATAAGTAACTTCAGGCCTTTGCATAACCGGCTGAAGTGAAAGAAGAAGAAATTGTTCATTAAACCAGCTTGCTGTGAAACAAGGGTTTTCAACAGGAAGAAACAATGATAGAATCCCAACAAAAAACCAATTTGAAGCCCTTTCAGCTAGGGAGGAAGATCGAGAGGTTGAACTTGGTACAAACCCCTTAGAACCTCTAGAAAAAGGAGACCAGCAAACCCCTTCAGAAATACCCTAGATGTCCCAACAAAAGGATTAGGAAGGACAAATAGAAGAAAGCTTGGAAGATGAGACAAATCAAGAATCTTTGCAAATTCTCCTTTGTAAAACATTAGGAAGGAAATCAAATTACCAAAGGAGAAACACAACGGAAAGAAAGGAAATTGAACTAGGAAAATAGAGTACACTAGATGGTCATACAAAAAAAGAACCAAGACCCTATAGAAATCGGAGTGGAGTCGCTCCCCCAAAAGGGGAAAACACAAAACTTTTTATAAATGATAGAGATCGTTTCCTAGAATTGTAGATGTCTTGGTAGTGGAGAGAAAAATTCAATGGTAAGAAACTTAGTCCAAGAATAAATTTTCCAAGTTTTTCTTCTCTCTAGGAAACGAAAATGAAGACGACAGGCGTCCTTCAAGAAAGTAAATTCTTTTAAAAATCAAGCATGGATGTAATTATAAGCTCGAGAGGCACATCTGGTGGCCTTTGTACCCTTTGGAATCCTAAGTTGTCCAAGCTTGTTGAATGGTTAAGCACGCCTAACTGGCTTCAAGTGTTATTGACCCATTACCCTCGAGTAACTCCTTTTCCATTTTTACTGTATATATGCCTCAGTGTATCAAGAAAAGATTCTTTGTTGGAACTCTCTGCTTAATTTGCAAGAAGGAACTTGTACATCACCCCTCATAGTAGCAAGGGACTTCAACACTACTTTGCATGCATGAGAGAAAAGAGGCGGTAGCATTGTGAGAGATCATTGCAAAGAGCATATGGAAGATCTTATTGTAGGTCTAGACTTGATGGATATCAATCCTACGATTAGTCACTTCATGTGGTTGAACAAGCGACAGGGATCGAGTCACATAGTTGATATGCTTGACACATTTCTGATCACTAGTTGTATTATGGAAGATTCAATATTGTCATTGTTTTGTATTCTTCCCTAAGCGGGCTCGGATCACCTTCCTATCACTTTGAAGGTGAAAAATCAAGATTCCCTCATCCCCATTCCCTTTCATTTTAATCCCCAATATGCCTAGGATGTCCTTCTTGGAACAAGTCTCCTTACCTAGTACCTTTGGCTCTAAGGTTCTCTTGTCTTCATTTGGGAGCAGAAACTAAAAAGAACCAAAATATCTCCAAGGGAATGGATAAAGCTAAAAGAAGAAAAGGATAAGAAAGTAGATCAGGATCTAGCAAGGAAAGTGCAGGAGATTCGCTTTTCTATGGAATTAGATGCCATAACTTCCAACATATTGCCAGAAGAACAAAGAAAATTCATCGAATACCAAAAGGTCATAAGGAAGGAAGAAGAAAATTGAAGACTTAAATCAAGAAGTCTTTGGTTGTAGGTAGGAGACCATAATACAAAATTCTTCCACCATCAAGCCAGGGCTAGATTACGGAGAAATAAAATAACAAAGATCAAGGTGGACGATGGAACAAAAATAAATGGTCAAGCCCAAATCAAAACAACAACTAGAGATCACTTTGAAAATATGTATTCAAAAGAGGAGTGGGGGGCTATAGATGCCTAAGAATCCCTACTCAATAATATCCCACGTTACTCAATCAAGAGGACAATAAAGAGATAATCCACCCAATATTGGAAGAGAAAATTATAAGGGTCTTGAAACAAATGGATCTCGATAAATCCCCTTGGCCAGATGGTTTCACAATTCAGTTCTATCTAGTCTGCTGGCATATCATCAAAAACGATTTGGTTCGGATGGTTCAGTATGTTCAGAAATGTTCAAGAATGAGGGGAAGCACAAATTCCTCCTTTCTTGCTCTTATACCTAAAGAATCCAATCTGTCTTCATTCGCAAGATTTCGTCCAATTTTGTTATGTAATGTCTCCTACAAGAACATTTCCAAAATTATTGCCAATAGAATCAAACCTTTTCTGCCAAAACTAATATCAACTAATGAAGGGGGCTATGTGGCAAAAGACAAATGATGGATAATATCTTATTAGTCCAAGAGGCAATTCACTCTAGCAAAGAGGGGTGAAAAGGGTATGGTCATCAAATTAGATATGGAAAATGCATTCGACAGAGTAAGGCATAGTTTCCCATTTACAATTCTGGCTAGAGTCAAATTTGGAGCATATTTTTTAGCCTGGATTTCTTCATGTATCAGTGATCCTTAGATTTCTCCACTGCTCAACAAAAGGTCGACTGATTTTTTCAAGATCTCTAGAGGTCTGAGACAGGGAGGTTTGAGACAAGGATGCGCACTTTCTCCCATTCAGTATATTTTGATGGTCAAATCTCTAAGCAAACAATTGGAGAAAGCAAGAAGGGGAAAATAAATTCCTGGAATAAAAATATCGCAAGAATTAAAAAGAATAAATCATTCCCTATTTGCAGACGATACGCTGCGCCTAGGAGGGGCCTCCACAATTATTTCTCGAAGATTTAAAGAGATTTAAGAGGAGTTTATGAAAGCATTCGAGGGCAAGATCAACAGGAATAAAAGTCATATCTATGTATGGAATATCAACATTAGAATCGTAGCGGCTATAGCTGGTATCCTTCAATTCCCGATGATGGAAAGCTGGTAGACATTCAAATACCTAGGAACTCCCATTGCCTCAAATCTCTTCCAAGGGTTGTGTGGACGCACATTATAGATAAAATCAAGTTGAAATTGACTTAGTGGGGCACACAATGGTTTAAGTTCTTAACCCAATAGGTAGAATGATTCTTACAAAGGCGTTCCTCTCAGTCCACCCTATTTTTCAGTTGTTTTCACTGTTTGTGCCAACCAATGTTAAGGAAACAATAGCTCGAGAACTTCGGAAGTTCCTCTGGATGGGAGGAGAAATCAACTACGAAAAGAATGCATTTGGTCAATTGGAGGGTGGTAAAAGCCCCAAAAATGCATGGGGGGTTGGGAATTTCAACCCAACCTTGTCAAACTTGGCTCTTGGAGCCAAAATCCTTTGGAGACTTGTGTCAAGAAAACAAGAACGGTGGATGAAAACCCTGATTCAAAATAAATTGGTCGGAAACACACTTAGGTGTCTGGATGGAGCCCCTTTTAGATCGAATGGTTCCCCCATTTGGAAACTCATGAAAGCTTCTCTTCCCTTGTTCCAAAGTAAGGCTACTTAGATCCCAAGAAATGGGCGTAAGATCTCTATTTGAAAGGATAGTATAATGGAGAATCCCCCCCTCCATCAAGACCAAGATTTAGCTCCCCTATTCACATGGTGTTAGGAGGGAATACCAACTCTCTTTGATATGTCAAAAATAGCAGCCAGAAAAAAATTGGGATAGTTGGCAATTAATAGGACTTCCTGCTCATTTTCAAGATCTATTTCAAGTTCTATATCTCAGACTCAGAGGAAGCGTTCCCATTTGTAGATCATCCAAAGAATCTCATGGATGGGTGAAAGGTGGGTACTCGATCAGGGAAGGATATGCCTCTCTTGGAGCAATCAAATCTCCCCCCTAAAGTAAGCATGTGGAAAAAGGTATGGAATTCCGATGTCCTTCCTAAGATAAATATGTTTTGTTGGATTTTGCACAAGGTAGGATATTAATGGAAGAAGGGCCTGCAAAAAAGAGGATTCAGAGGTCCCTTCAGGTGTGCACTTCGTTGTAACTCGGAGGAAACTAGTGCTCATCTATTATTGGAATTCCCATTCTCCAAAGAGGTTTGGTCGATAGTGCTGAAAATTTTATTCAACAAAATCAAGTGGCCAAATTCTCCTAGTAAGATTTTCAACAAATAGCTAGCTTCCTATAAGGGGTACTTAGACAACAAGAAAGATTTTAAAGTTGCCTTCATGGCTCTGCCAAAATTCAGCTCTTGGAAATATGGCTTGCTAGAAATTGTGCCCTATTCTCTGATTAATATGCCACCCCTATGATGGTGGCATCCAAGATTACGAGTCTACTGGAGGAACATTTTAAGCAGAAAAAGGAAAATATATCAGCCCAACAACCAATGTTCCCCCAAGTTTCCGAGGCGTGGGGATGCAGGAGCGAGGAAACGCAGAAACGACATATGCAGAAGTACCCCCCCCCCAAATTTAAGGAAACATCAAAGGGTACGTCGAGGTCTCTAACATTGGGGATCCCACCAGGAATACTACCAAATTTATATTAAAATACATAAAAGTTGAAAGTTGGAGCATAATTCATTAAATTCTTTAATTTTATAATCTAAAGATTAATACAAGTTTACAACATATATCAAGTGAAATAAAATTAAATGCGACCATAAATAAGCCATAACTAATAAAACAAATTCGGAAATACAACCATATTGGACAGCAAAATAAAATTGAGGCTATTAAGAAGGAAAATAGTGGACAATGTGGCCCTTTATCATTTAATTTTTTATTTTTATTTTTAATTTTTTGGTAAAGAACTGTTAGAGGAAACGTGGGGACACCATTTTTTAGGAGGGAAGCGTTTCCCTTCTGAGTTTCCTTGAGTTTCCTTCAAATGGGGACATGGGGGGGCATTTTGAATGGAGTTTCTAAGTTTCTGAAACGTGTGGGGGCGTGGAAACACGTTTCCTACCATTGGGGACGCGTACCCATGTAACATTGCCAACAATCTTTAAATCGAGATGAAGACAACTAGTACCAATGGATAAATATAACCTTTTAGAGACATAAAATCTCCGCAATATCAACATGGCAACTTCATATATTGAATCAGGAATTTGAGAAATGGAGACATTCGCAAACAGATTATATATTAAGCTTTGATGGAGCCTCAAAAGAAAACCCAGAGGTGGTAGGTGCGGTTGGGGTTATTTTCACTCCAAGAGGTAATATCAGACTTATGTTCTCTTGGAGCATTAGTTATGCAACAAATTACCAAGTAGAGGCTTATGCTCTCCTTCAAGGATTACAAGTGGCTCAACAGTAGGGGATAGTCTCCCTCGTAATCCTGGTGGATTTGAAATTTTTTATTAATTATTAGAGAATGAGGACTATGCCCATTGTTATGAAATTGAGAGCTACTTTTCTCAAAATTCAACAGGAGTTACTTGCTTAAGATAAAATTTCTCCCATCCATATCCTTGGGTCTAATAACTCAATTGCCAATGTGCAAGCCAATTTGGCCAACAGGGACAATGTAAAAATTCTCAAATTTAATGGGCAGGCCTTTCTACAGTTCATCCCATGATCATAGCTATGGTTTAGGCCCAATGCATAGCGGGGATCCCATAAGATTCCTTCCAAATGATCCTTCCCAATAAGATAGATCGTAATCCCTTCTCAAGGCCGACATTCATCTAAAGACTAAGTGTAAAGGTGGTGGCAGCATGACACTTGGAAGCATCTTAAGCACTTATGTGGGCGTCCTTTTCCCAACTCCCTCCAACTCACATCAGGGCATATCTTCCTCCCTCATAAGCTTTGCGTGTGTCCTTGATCCGATCCGGTCTCTCCTTCATACCACCCTCATGCCCAACAACATGGAGTCTATACTCTCGCGAAGGATCATGGCGTCATTTCAGATTGCACCGACCTCTTCCATTCAAGCTATTGAGCATACCTCCCCACCATGTCAACAGTTGGATTTGTGTGAGCATTTGTCACCATTAATGGAAATGATGGACGAAGCTCTCCCGCGGATATGGCTTCCACCCCACATGAATTTGAAAGGGATATCAAATAGAAGGCATTTTGAAATGGCTCATAGGCATAAGGAGTTCGAGAGGAACTCAACGAAGTTGCAGTGCAAGTTTAAATATTCTCAAATATTCATCTACTCTCCAGTGTTAGATAAGTCAACCATCATGGCGAAGAAAAGCAGGGGAAATACACAACGGAGAAGAGAGCCATCAGAGGAGGAGCAAACAAAATTGGAAAATACAGTTCAAATGTTTCGGATCCAAGTCCATGGCCTATCAACTCATGTTCTTAACTCTCTTGAGATATTAGCAGAACAAAAGAAAGGCCAGCAGTGTCTGTAGGACGAATGTGCAGCTATTCAATTTGAGGTTGAAGAATTCTGTGCCAGGCCCAACCCTCGGTCCCCAGTGCATGCGGACTCAGAATTATCAGCAAATGTTTTATCCCCTAGCTCTAATCAGTGCATCTCAGACTTGAATCAGCCTCCAGTTGACGCAAAAGAACCTCCAGCCATAGCAGAGTAAGAACCCGAGAGGAACGACCTTTTTGAACAAGAAGAGGAAGCAATTGACTGGAAAGTCCCAACAATGCAGTGATTATAAATTATGTGTTTTTTCATTTTAATCTTAGGAATCTTTAATAAACAGTTTTCGGGAAATAGTTGGGGAAGACTGTATAGGCCCAAACCAGAACTTGAATTTCAGAATAGTCTAGCTTGCTTATAGATTTTTTTTATTCTCTGTTACAGTCCAATTTTTGGACATGATATTGTATGTTCTGCAAGTACTCTTGCAACTCCTTTTAATTAAATCTCTTACGAGTTTTCTTGAAAAAAAAAATATTAAATTCAAAAAATTGTTAATTTTTCTTTGGAATACCCTAGATAAATTTTATTTGGGAAAATTAGCATAAAATTAAAAAATGAAAATTGTTGTTACTATTTACCCTATATTTTCAGATTTATTTTCTGTAAAAGTCCATAAAAAATAATATTTTTCATAAAAAAACAAAGTAAAACTTTTTCCTTCATTGAAAATCATTTAGATTGAAGAGTTTAGTATTTATCTCATGATTAGACATTATTTCCAAATTTTATTGAGGTATTTACTGCAATTTCCACAATCTGTAAATTTCCTAAAAAATGAAAAAAAAAACAGATTTAGTAATTCTTGAAAATTTCACTGTTTACTTCAAAATTAGATAGAATTACTTTGTTGCTATTATCTGTAATTTCTAACAATATATTACTTTAATTTGTACTTATTAGTTGGAAGAATGTGATAAGTAAGTGTTATTTTTGGCAATTTTGCTAGCTGTTATAATTCTAGAATTTTCTACAAATTATACTATTTTTAGTAATTTCCATAATTAAATTTTCCCTTGTTTATATCAAAGAAGTTAAATATAAATACAATGAAAAAATTTCCAGTTGTTCTAACTACTAAGCCCTTCGAGCTCTAAATCACTAATAATTAATAATCTAAAGTGTTATTGATTGTATCTTGGCATTTGAATTTATCTAACAAGTGGTTATTGTTGTCTTTTGTTAAGTCAATGGTTGATACCCTCAATCAAAGAGATCTAATTGATTTAGCAAAATAAGTAAGACATATTGTTAATCCAATATTCCTAAGTGTTATTATTGTGGATTTGGTATATTGTCTTGCTTCATTGCTATTGAGTTTATCATTGTCATTGAATAATAAACATGAATTTAATAACTGGGCTTGAGCATCCATTGTTAATGATTATATTTTATGTTGTTTAAGCTTCTTTCTAAGTGCATGAACTAAATTTACATTGTACATTGTGCTTAGAAGCAGTCGAAATTAACTTTAATATTGGTATATCATTCATCTAGACTTTAGCAAATAATCAATCTAGTAGGGATACCCTCCTAGGCTTAGGTTTAAGGACAAAACCTAAAGTGAGAGGTTGTGAATTGAAGTGACAGTGACGAGCAACGTTTGTTGCCACATAGGTTGTGCTAGCGGGTTGGGATCTTTCCCGCTTGTCATTGAATAATAAATGTGAATTTAATAGCAGGGCTTGAGCATCCATTGTTAATGATTATATTTTATGTTGTTTAAGCTTCTTTCTAAGTGCATGAACTAAATTTACATTGTACATTGTGCTTAGAAGTAGTCAAAATTAACTTTAATATTGGTATATCATTCATCTAGACTTTAGCAAATAATCAATCTAGTAGGGATACCCTCCTAGCCTTAGGTTTAAGGACAAAACCTAAAGTGAGAGGTTGTGAGTTGAAGTGACAGTGACGAGCAACCTTTGTTGCCACATAGGTTGTGCTAGCGGGTTGGGATCTTTCCCGCTTACGTACAAATTGGACGGTGACAGGACCCATTCCTCTTAGATCCAACCCATTTTGGTTCAATCTAGATGGTTTCATGGAGCCCATTTCAAGGTGGAGTTAATGCCTCCAAAGAAAATCGATGGAAGCATCAACTCCGCCTTCTTGACCCATATCCCTAAAGACATAAACCCCTCCAGCTTCAGTAAAAGGATGCCCTCTTTTGTCCCTATATAATAACATGGCAGAAGCACTAGGGAAGAGCTTGTCGCTTATCTCAGGCCCATATCAAGAGCCATGTGTACAAATCCCTCCACATTCTCAACAACTCGAAACAGCTGTTGTAGAAAACAAAGTTGACACTACAGCCTTAATCGCACATATGGTACCCCAGCTTTAAAGAAATACCCAAGCTTTTGAGCAGTGAGCAGTCTGCCAGATTTCCCACCCCCATAGAGGAAGACTCAGACCCTATTGAATGTAGCTCCTCTCCCTCTAATAAAGATGACAATTCAGGGCTAGCTGATCCTGAGGCAGATGCACCAAAGGCTGAAGAAGATATTGGCCTGGAGACTAAGGAAACTGAAATGATTAGTGAAGATGAGAGTCAGTGCTCAGATTTCCACAATAGAAAACCAGGCTTGCCGTGTGCTATATCATATGTAATAGTCTTGTAGATGCTTCTTTCTGTAGTTAAAGAGATCCTGGTCCCACCAAAATGTAAACAGGTTACAGGAATAGCCAGCCTCTATCTGATTAACAGTTAATACAAATCCTTGTCTGCTAAAAAAAGATAGTAAAGCATTAGAAATGTCAAGATCTTACCAGTTACAGCTAGAAAAGATCAACAACAAAACATCAATATAAAGTTCAAAGAAGAATATCTGAGCTCTAAAATTTCTGTGAAATAAATAGAACTAAAATGTGTTCATCGCAAGGAAATTTTCAGTTGATTTGGCATAGAACTTCATTCTAACTTCTGCTTTGTAGATAACTGGGAGACTGATGGCTATGACCTTGGAACATGCAAAATGCCAAACTAGTCAACTTCTCCCTGTAGTATGGAGTTTGAAATAACTTACTCTCAGAGGGATGCAATGATTTTATGATCTACGGAAAGAAGAAAGATAGATCTCTCCACCAAATCAACTATTTATTAAAGATTCTAGCACGACATAAGACAGGATGGAAAACAATTTCACATGTTATAAATTACCATAGAAATCGATGTTGATGGGCATTACTATTGCAATGCAACTGTCACAAAATGTTTCTTGCCATAAATTTTATTAGATTATAACAAGAACTGAAGATATTAATCAACCAAAACCTGACAAGCCAGAAATAATAAGCCTGTCTCAATTCTATTAAAATATAGGAGGCAATTGCTTTCTAAGTGCAGAGTCCAGATCCTCAGAGGCACATATTTATTCAAGAAAAAATAAAAATGGAAGCAAAAGACTTGAATCCACTTACCTCCACTGCTAGCCTCACCAGAGTGATCTTCTTCATCCTCATGTGAAGGTTCTTTAAATGACACCCAAAGCCACAAAAGATATACAAACCATGCTGCTGCCATGACCCAGCCAGGTAGTGTATTTTCATTAAGAGTGACTCCAAAAAATGACTTGTTAATCTGGAGGACTCCAGCAAAAGCAGGTCCAGCAGCCATTCCTAGTGCACTGGCACTTACAAATGCAGCAGAGGCCTTTAAGCGTGTTTTCAATGGTACACAGTCACTGATGTAGCGTCTATTTACAGCTCTTGCAGAACCTAAACTGCAATGGGAAATTTTCCATAAATAAAAAGGCATCAAAGCTTGCAAATTTTATCGTGCTTCAACAGTATTCAAATATTTGAATATTATAAAAAATACAATAATCCAAAACAGGAAAAAAAAACTTCTAATTTCCATACAACTAAAAATTTAAAAACAACATGAAATGTAAGCATATCATTCCTTGTCTAAACCCTGCAACTTCTTGAGATCATGGGGACCTTTCTGTGTGTCTATCATCTTACCAAGGACGGTATTGTTAACAGCATATTTTCAAATACCTTTCATTTTTTTCCATTTCCCTCCTATGTATGCCATATCCATTTAGGTAAGGCCATGTGATTTCCAATAAAAGGCTACTCATGGAGTTCAAAACCTTAAATGGAAAATGACAGATCAAAATTACAAGGTAATCATACTTCATCCATACAGTGCGCACTCTATTGGAATAGCTTTGAGTGAAAAGTACCATACCATCAGAGGTTAATACAGTGAAACAAGCTCCAAAACTGAGATTGCAGGGAAAAGACATCAGAATTTTTTTGTTATCCCTACTACACTGAGTTGCCAGGAAACTTGGGAACGGAGTTGGGTGCACCACTTTTTGAAACAGGGGACTTGGGTATGTCAGGGATACTATATATGTATATATATATATGAAATTTAAATCATTTTCACTGTACATATATATTCATTTGCATCCATATGAATCCAAACCATTATACACAAATATGCAAAGTTTCTCATGTATATAGCAAGGGTGCAATCCATTTCTGCCCCAAAATACGTAAATAATGAGGCTAAATGGCCTATAGAGTCCAAAAACTTCATGCTGCAACAAATAATTACATATCAAAGTCCTTGCCTATATTGGGATCCTATTCATCAATAACAACTTGTGCCCCCTCCTCTAGGCTCTAGCCCTTGCCTCTACCTTGAATCTCGAAGTTGGTCCTCCAAGGACATTAGTTAACACCTTATAGTTTTGATAAAACTTACTAATCCAAATGTTAAAAGGAACAATATCGTCCTTTGCAGAATTGATAGAAACATTTTGCCGCTACTGGGATCCAAAGCAACGTAATAAATGGATGCCTTAGGGAATGTTGTGAAGTCAGGTTGTTATCCACTAAGTTGCACTTAGGTGGATTTCCAATGAGCAGTCAAAGACTTGAACAATTGAATTGTTCAACATGTGTTCAGAAGTCCATCATGCCAATCAGTGGCCCCTTTTTTTATTTTTTACATGTACATACCTTGCGGGGAAATTGTAATAAATAACTTAGCGTGATGACATTATCTAAAAGGTTTGGCACATTCTCCAAAAAGTGGATGTATCCATTGTGAGATGGCACGAATTTTTGTAGACACTGAGAGGGGGGCTGAATCAATGTAAAGCAATTTTTACAACTTTTCTTGACCTGTCACACTTTAACTACCAATTCATCATTTCATTATTCTACCAATCTCATAATCATATCACACATATATTTCATATCATCATTCACATAGCATAAGCATTTAGATCATCAGGAACCATAACACAAAAGAACACAACACAATATAATTTGTAATCTTTTTTTATTATTTTTGGTCTGGCTACAACCGTTAGGCAAAATCAGCACCTACTGATACATAGAGCACCTACTCTGTATCCAGGACCCTGCCTGGTTTTCTTAGACCCTGCTAAGAAGGGTTTGAGGTATCCTAACCTCAAAAAGCAAGTCAAGCTTGCATTTACATTAAAGCTTACTGTCACATCATCTCATCAATCACTTGTCTCTGTTCTACTGCTGGTCAATACTGCTGATCATCTGCTCAACACTCTAGTCTGTTCTTATGCTGCTTAAGCATCATCATCAACGCTGCTCACTGTCAAGTCATTATACACAAGAGATCTCTGTCACATCATCAAAGCTGTTCATCACATCAGTTGTTAGTCATCATTCTGTCAGGCAGACCATAACCATGAATACATCATACTATCCATTAAATTGTTGTCATCATCATCAAATCAATCTACTCAACATTTGTCACTAGTCATGTCACAACCCACTTCAGTGGCTATTGCTGCCAATGTCAAATCAAGTTATCAATCATAATGAACTTCACAATTATCTTTAAAATATGAATACCTCTGGCTACCTATAAGCTTGAATATGCATATAGTTAAGCCTCAAAGATAGTCATATCTTGGTCAGACTTTGACTCAGCAAACTGTATGCACCATCAACATCATCAAGCTTCAACTATTCAAGCTACAGCAAACTTTGTTAGTGTTTATATCATCATCACTGCATAAGTCTTGTAGTAGACAAGCTTCATTACTGTATGTGTCTGCTGACTGTTCATATTGCATTCTTGCATACTTGATCCCTTGAATTTTGAACTTGCACCATGCAAACTTCAGTCAAGGCTTGGATAGTGACTTCTGCAACTTCGGTGATGATCACCAAGGGTTTATGTGCTGGTACAAGAGTTCATCAAAGTATCAAAAACATCATCACGTTCAACATAGGGCACCATCACCATAGGGTATCAAGATCACCATCAACAATTATCAATCATGGAGTATCAATTAAGCTACATCATCAAGAACTTTGCTTCATGGTGTATACATCCCTGTTATTCTTCACCATTGTACATACACTATTCATGCCAATGTTCTGGTAACCATACACATGAACTTCACAAACTTCATTCTCTGTCAATACACTACACAGATTAACTTTATCATTTCAGACCTCTGTGAATTAAGGCAAGATCTTTGCAGGTCTTTCTTAACCCATAGTGATTGTGCAATATTCAGAACAACAGTTTATGTACAATAACATAGTCAATCTTTAGTTTTTCTGATATAAACTTTAGATGCCTCCATGAAATCAGTTGTTTAACACCTCTTGTAGGGCTGAATGTACTGTGTAATTTGTTAAGCAATTTGGATGCCTTTGCATACCTCTGCAACCTTGGATCAAGCTTGTATCTACAAAATAATTTTAGGCTGCTACTTTACACCTTTGGACTGCCTTAGAGCAGAATTAGACAAGCTACCAACAGTGCTGCAATTTCAGACTGTATTCACGCTGACTTACTACATACTTGACTGTATCATCATCACACACTTATTCCAAAAGGTTTGTCCATTCAGTAGATTTGGGTTGTATGTGTATCCACACTTCAACTCCAAACAAGTCTTCATACAACTTTGCTTCAAGCTTGGGCTTTCATTAACACTTTGCACTCACATCTGGGATATTTCTGACTTCTGTAGGAGGCCCTAGACTCAACCTTTGAACTGTAAGGTGTAGCAATGCTTCCAATTACCACGAATCTGCTGCTGCAAAAGTCTGCTTATAAACCCCGAAATTCCTCAATGCATACTTTCTTGCTGTCACGTGCTTCTCATTTGCTAATTGTATGGATCAAGACCTCAAGTTTTTTATGCTGCTGCTATCACAGTCACGAGCTCTCTTCTTGTCACAACATTTGATTGACCCCACCCAAGTCCAAAGGACTGCTGTAAAACCAACTTGAGACCAAAAGGATGACTGCTGTAAAGAGAGGTCTGCTGTAGACACTCCTTCAAGGTTCGGGTCTGTGGAGGATACCACCTCAAATATTAGGGTCTGCTGTTCCCACATAAATTTGACTGCTCCTGCTGTACAAAATTCTTTACTCCATTGCAACTGCTCTTCTAGTGGACTGTGGCTGCCTCAGTCCACTTTTAAACCAAAAAAATAGAAAAATCACAAAAAAAAATTTGTCTGCTCCTGCGTTACTGCTGCCATCTGAATTTCCTCAGTAATAACAGTCCGAAATTCAGAGCTCTTCCAAAATTTCACCTTGCCAAAATGAAAACTTTGAGAGGGTATTTATACTAATTCTCCTCCATAATTTTGGGGCCGACATGCATATATTTAATATTATTTTTATTATTATTATTCTTTTTTATATTTTAATCCTGAGCCGACTTGCTATATTGTTTGACTGAGCCGACTTGTATTTTTAATGGGGCCGACATACAATTTTTTTTTATTTTTTTTTATTTCTGGGCCGACATACTATAAAAAATATTCTATTTCTAGGCCGACATACTATATAAAGAAATTCTTCAATCAATAGGTGTGCAAACCAAGTTTCATCACGCCATTTAACCACAAGGGAGACCATGCATCATCATCAACCTTCTTCTAGAGCTACAATGACTTCAAGGGCAGGAAGGGTACTGTTGCCCACCTATTTCGACTAGGTGGCAACTCCATGTACATGAAGATGTACAAAGTTGTACAAGTTGTACCTTGGAAAAATCTGAGGATTTTTTCACTTCTGCAGGGAAATTGCCCCTTTGTAAAACGAAATGTCCCCTCCCCTGCGTGGGAAAATTAATGTAATTATATGTGCTAGTATGAGTCATATGATATGGATGCCACACCATGGAACTGGTTGTTAGGGAAGTCCCCTCATCGAGTGTTTTTCTCTTTCCAATTGATCTTGTTGTGTAAACGAGTTTAATCGGTTTGGTTTTTCACTCAAAATCCTCCAAAGTGGTGACGGGCGTTCTACCAGTCAAGTCCATGGGGTGGCTAAGGGTTCAAAGTGTTATTCATGACCATGCTAGACATTTGTATAGAGTCTTGCGGAGTTTCGTTGTGTTGTTATTTTTTATTAATTTTTCCTAGTTAATTAACTTCACCCCTTGGTGGTTAATTAACTCAGTTTTGATGTAATAATGTAATTGCTCGAGCACTAGCATTTTGTAATAGGGGCTATGAATGCAAGGTAAAATTGCTATGAAACCCCCTAAGCCACTGCTTCGAGTCCCATTCCATTCTGATAAGTGGTTGAAGAGATAGACCGATTTTGGTCAGGAGGGGTCTATCTCCCCTAGGGAATTAATTATTTTCCCTAAGTCAAAAATTCATATTATTTGATTTTGAAGGAAAAAATCAAATAATGCCATGGTAATTTTGTTTGGGGGTTCCTAAGCCTAGGAAAAATTTATTCCAAATTTTTCCACCCCCCCCATGGCCAAGATATAATTTTTCCAAGTTTATTTTTAATTATTCCTAAGTCAAAATTGGAAAAATTTAAAAATTAAACTAAAAAATTAAATCTAAGGTGAATGTATTTTTATCCTAAGTTAAAAGGATAAATCTTTTTTTTGGAGGAAAAGGCTTTAGTCAAAGCCAAAGTTAGAGCTTGCTAAAGTGGAAAACTCCACCAAAAGGGGCGCCAATGTTAAAAGTCTCACTAAAATAGAGGAGGCGTCCATTTTTAGGGAGGGCGTCTACCATATGGAGGCGTCATGCTAAAGATGGGGGTGCCAACATTAGAGGAGGCCACCAAATATGGAGGGAGGCGCTACTAGTTTAGTGGGGCGTCCAAGTATAAAGGAGGGCGCTAGCTTTTTGGAGAGGGCGCCACCATTTTTGGAAGGGCGCTAGTGTTAAAGGAGAGCGCCCACATTTAGGGAGGGCGCTAATGCATTAAGAGGAGTGCTACTCACATTTAGAAGGGCGCCATTTATAAAGTCAAAGCCACATTTGGAGGCGTCCAGCCATATTTGGAGGAGGACCCACATCAAAACTCATCAAAAAGATCTAAGCGGGCGTTTTCAGTCAAAACCCTAGATCTAAGGGTGGAAAATGATGAGACATGGATCAAGCACCCCAGCCATTGATTAAAAAGCAATCTAAGGGTGGAGATTGATTGAGAAGAATGCAAAGTCAAATACCTAGATCTAGTGGTGGAGATTGAACCCTAAATCTAGATCTAATCTCAGCCATTGATCTTCAAGGGGTTGGGGTCTTCCTCAACTATATAATGAGGGTCTCACTCCCTCATTTGACATGATCTCTCATGCTATTGTTATGCTGCCGGAATATTTCTCCACTCTTCTCTCAAGCTCTTTTGCTATTTGTAATCTTCTTGCCCTAGTTGGGCCATTTAATCAAGTAATCTTTGGAGGAAGTCTTGGTGTCTACATTTCATGCTTCTTGTGTAAGGTAACTTGCTTCATTTTTATTTGATTTTGCATTTGTATTAGCTTAGATAGCTCTCCACAAAGTATTTTGTGGAGAGACTTGTAGGTAGAAGTATTTCTATCTGCATTTGTGAGTAGATTAGTAAGATCCTACAAAGTATTTTGTAGGATTTATTTATATGCTCACCTCTTGGCTTACATTTTGCAGATCTCATAAGTTTGTTTGCAGGGAACTAGAGCAAAGGAGTACCTTTTCCATTGGTTTAAAAACTCTGATTTCATTTTCGCACTTTTGGAAAAAGGGTTTTAAAACTCAGTTTTTATCACTGTATAGTGATAAAAGCCTTGGTTTTAAAGCCCCGACCCTTAGTATATTAGTATAGGCTTTTATTTCTGTTGTTTAAGCATCATTTAGGTGGCTGGAAACTCAGTTTTCAGCCCTCTAAACTTCATATTTCTGTTATATGTTCACTCAGATTTTTTACTGTAATATAGTGATTTTTTGGTACTAACTTTTTCTAACAAATTCTTTGAGTTTTCTGTAATTTCCAGCAAGTAAAGCTTGTTGGTTTGTGACAGGTTTTACACAGGTGAAGGGGAGGTGCTGCCCAAATAGGCCCAGAAATACCTCAACCTTCAACCGGTTCCAAAAGGGGTTCAAACCCTCAACTCTTTCCTTTCTTTTTCTGATATTTGTAAACCCCAACGAGAAGTTCTCTTGGGGTATTCTGCAAAAGTTAATAAGCACTTGTAATATATGTGTAAATAGATTAGGAAGTAGAGTAGATTTCAGTTTATGCAAGTTTTCTGTTTACCCACCTATCTTTGTGACAGACCACCATCTCTATCACAAAGATTGAAGTGAGGTTAGTTTACTGTTTTATTCAGTTGTATTTTCTTTTCTAGTTTATTTCATTCACCCACCTATCTCTGTTACAGACCACCATCTCTGTAACAAAGATTGTTGTGAGGTTGGCTTAAGCATTCAGTTTTATTTTTCTATTCACCCACCTATCTTTGTGACAGACCACCATCTCTGTCACAAAGATTGCTGTGAGGTTAGTATAATCAGTTTCCTTTTTACCCACCTATCTCTGTGACAGACCACCGTCTCTGTCACAGAGATTCCTGTGCGGTTAAGCATTACTCTAGCTGGTTACAGTTTCTTTCAAGTTCAGTATTTTTTATTTTTCTGTTAAAAGAAGCAATCATACAACTCACCCATCCTGTGTATCCTCTATCCACTTGTCATCTCCCTTTAGGGACTTCAAGTTGGATATGAAAAGCAGGAGAAGTGGGGGCTTAGGTAATTAAAGCAACATTTTTATTTTCCTGCTACAATCTTCACATTTAAATATTCAGTCCAAGATCAAGTACCAGCACCTCCCATAAGGGGTACCGCTTGGTTGATCTTGTTGACAGCTTAAAATTTACCTTGCATATTAACCACCAAGACTTAAAATTAACCCCTAAAATTTACCAACAAAAGCTTCTTTATTTCCTGCTCCTCTGCTCGGTTATCTACCTTCGGGGTACTCGCGAGATACGACAGGGGATAGAGAAGTCCTAGTTTAATAGACATCCATCTTGTTATTTTTTAAGTTAATTAAAAACAGTGACCTCGGAGGCGACTTGGGGTAGTAGACCGTGGGGGCTCTCTAGGCACTTTGAAGTCCTCCTTGTTGAGCACCAGGCCATTGGGGTTTGACCTGTGAGCTACAAGTGGGCTTTGCTCCCACTTTGTTGATCGCAACAGCACTCCCTCTTTGACTTGAGAAGTACTAGATTGGGGTAGTCACACCACCAATTCTAAAACTTAACTTCAAGAAGAAAAACTTTAATAAAATTTACTAAAATAAACCAAGAGACATTGCAAAACCGGTTCTACAACACTCCAGCGTTGCACTACAACTCTTTACTTTCAGTTTCACTTCACTTTTCAAGTTCATTTACTTTCAGTTCTGCAATTGTTCATGTGGTGAACGCTTAACATTTGTTTAAACTGTTTCAAGTAAATCAAACTTAAAGTCTTTCTTTCTTTTATTTCCTGTTGGTTCAATAAGTTTCACATTAAAGCATTTTCTTCTGCTATCTTTTGTTTATACTGATAAGTTTAGATCAGCTGTACATTACTTAATAATCTTGGTTCATTACTGTTATAATTGTACCATTTGTCTGTTTATTCATCTCATTGTTAGACAACCTAAACTGTGGCTTAAATAACTTACATTCCAGTTTTAGTTGTAAATCTGTAAAGTTATAATTTTAGACTCGATTTGTAAAAGGCACTGGTCTTTATTTATCTCAAGGTCTGCTTGCCATTAAAGGAAATCTGTGCATTTGCATGTTGCTTGTCATTCCTTAGATATTATAAAGTCTTAGCCTTAGTCTTAATAAAAGATCCCTTTAATTAATTTGTAATTAATTAATAAATCTGGAACTTAGTTTTCCTGTAGGGACTACCCCCCTTGGCTCTGTTGGGATCTTGCCTAAACGGAGGAGTTGTGGACTGTGGTGACAGTGGTCCCCAGCTCTCACTTGCCCCCAAGGACACACATAGCAGGTTGTGACTTTCCTGTGTCTTAAAGTGTGAATTAGGCGGCAACAGGTACAATTTCATCAAGGTCTATATCAAGTACAAGCAGTGGGGCTCCAGAAACATCAAATGACTCATCTAAGTGTGTGAGAGCTTCATGACCAACTTGTGGGTCTTCATCAACCTTCTTCAGCAAGGTGGTGGCATCAATGACATCAAGTCCATGTTGGCATCAATGACAATTTCATCAACAGTTTTAGTAAGTAGCACTATTGCTACGAGATGTTTCCATTGTACAAGCCTCAAACAACTCATTCCAACTCAGTTCCAAGTCATGCCAAGGAAGCAAGTGTGCCCCCCCTCTTTGGCTATCTTTTCCTATTTAAGCAAGGTCTCTTCACTCATTTGAGCATGAACAGTGAACCTATGCTCTTATAACTCTTCTTTGGTCATTTGATCATTTGTTAATAAAGTATTTTTTGAAGGATTTGGAGGCCAGATGTTGTGCAACCGTCCCACTTCATGTTTGCTTTGTTGATGGTTTGAGGTAGAATCTTGCCAGTCTTTCTTCCATTTGCAATTAGTTTAGATTAATCTAGTTTAGATGGCCTATGTGCCCACAAGAGTAATCATTCAATGTTTTTATTTGATTATTAATGATTAATTTGATAGAGATATAGAAGCAGTAGGTGTATTTAGTTGTACTAATGTCCTCTTGTCTCTTCTTATTATACATTCTAGATTTAATCTTGCTTTGTAAGTGTTAGTGACAGTGCAGGATAGGTGACTGAAGGAGGAAGTTGAGCTTCGTTGCTTCTTTATCCATCTTCAGTTCCTTTTGTTCCTTTCGTTTAACTGTGTTGGATTGCAGGCATAGTTGGCTAACATTTTTCTTTCAAAAAATGGAGTCGGTTCTCGCTTCTTCTACCTTTAAAAAATTAAAATTTAATGGTTACCGGTCCTTTTAATCTCCGAATCTCTCTCTATTCTTAAAGTTAAATCTTATTTCAGATCTGATATATATGTTTAGATCTTAGTTTTAAACCATTTTTTTTGTAGATATAACATAGCTAGCTTCTCATTTTTCATGTCATCTAATAGTGAATTTTAAATATTTGAATAAGAAGTTAGTATGATGATTTTTAATTGACTATCTAGCATAATTAGAAGTGCTTTAATTGGCTGCCCCGACAGGCAAGCCAAGATCCCAAGGAAAGCTTATTTTCCTTGGTTCCTTTATTTGTTTTTATCATAGTTTAACTTAGTTTAATTTTTGCAAATTTGTATGGGTTGTCTAAAGACACTTTTAAAGTGCTTTTGGGCATCTTTCATTACTAATAGCTTGTTGTTTTTGCAGCATTAACGAACAGATAGGAGGAGATTCTGACGAAAATTTGAGCTTTTAAGCCATTTGGAGCAACAAGGACGTTTCTCCCTTCTTCTAATCATTTTTTCTATCAAATTTTAAGCTTCGTGATCCTATTTTTTAAAGGCTTGTTACCAACTTTTCTGTACCATAGTTGGGTTATCTGAGGAGCCGTTGGTTGACAAATTTGTTCAAAGTCTGATTCTAGTGTATCAGTTGATCCGTCTGCTTGTCTAGCCAATATTGGCTAGTCACTTTTTTATTTGAATAATTTTGACCATGGCCCCACGGGGTTTGTAATAAAATGTGCTAGTAGGATATTTTTGAGTGGTTCGGTCTCCTAAGACATAGAATCGCAAATAGGGTATTCCAGGGAGTTTTTTGCCCCTGACAATTATGCTTTGCCTTCAGCCAAGTATAATTGACGAGGTTTTCTCCCACTTCCTCCAAAGCTGGAATGCCCGATGTTGAATTCTGGGCCTTGGGGGGTTATTAGAGCCCAACTGAGTGTTATAAGCCTACTAGACATTATTTAGATGGATCATGGTCATGTCCTAAGTCATCTAAACACATAAAAAAATTTCAAAAAAAAAACTTTTTCGAACAGTGAAAAATTATTTTTTTAATTTTTTAATTTTTAATTACTTTTCCAAAGTTTTTTGGGTTAATTTTTCCATAAATTAAATGGAAAAAACTCATTCGTGATCCGAACTCAAAATTCAGTGATTGAAGGCTCTAACCTTAAGCCAAAAATCATTCTTGATCAGCCAGCCAGTCAGAGCCAACTTTCAGATCAGCAATCGGACACATAATGCCTTTTTACTCAAAAAAGTCAGTTTTGAGTAAAAAAATGATTTTTATTAAAAAAAAATGATTATTTTGGAGAAAACTAAAACTCTCCAAATTAATCCAAATTCAATAAAATAAAAGGCTAAATGACATCTCATGGAACACTTATGATGATTGGAGTTATCATAACTCAGCTTCAGTCATCATTAAGAGAGCAATTAATTTATTATCAGTTATCAGACATGTCATCTCCAGCTAAAGATGAGATGGAGAGCTCTCATTGATCCGGTGATTTGATCGAGGTGAAGACTGAAGCTTACACCATCAGTGGACTTCCCAAACCTAGCTCAGGCTCCTGCCAGACCTAAAGGATGAGCTTACCTACATCCAGACTCACACATGTGGCCTCATCCTTGGCTTGTTTTCAATGCACAGGTTTAGAGTGGGGGCGCCTTGCCTGGGTGGAGGCCTCCCCTCACTCCTGATTCTCCGGTTTAGGTCTGGGCTCTTTGTTAAGTGGCTAAGCTGGTTAGGGTTGGTTTTTTGGTTTTACGGTTTTAGC
>LPNX010455171.1:184576-211228 GCA_001517045.1 Pseudotsuga menziesii | reverse complement strand
GTTTTCAGGCTTCACAAGTTGAAGAAGGGTGTGAGCTCAGCTGCTTCTATCCCAGGCTTCAAGCAACCTTTTTAATCTAACACTTTCATTGCAGGACCTATAAAGATATTCTTCTTCAAAATACAAAAAGAAAGCTGGGAGTCTAGCTCTCTCTCTTGGGTTCCATCCATAATTTCAAATACTTTCTTGGTTACCGAACTTCCCTCTTCTAGTTCTCTTTTTGCTCCTTGATCCCCTTATTTTTCTTGCTTACTAGCATTTTCCTCCTTGCTTGGTTTTGCCCTTTCTTATCTTTTCTTCATCGCTGCCCCGTTTTACTCTTTTTACCACTCATTTTCTTCTTTTTGGACAGCCCTAGTGTGCCCTAGTTTATGCCTTTTTTTTGCCCTTCTTCCATCTTGTTTTTGGCATTTTCTTGCCCTTTTTGTTTGCTGTCCTGTTTTTTATTTTTATGACAGCCATCTTCCTTCTTCATCGCTGCTCTGTTTTCATCATTTTTTATACTCCTTTGGCCTCATGGTTGGCTGCCCTACTCTTCCATTTTCTTGTCTTTGACCTTCTCTTTGTTTTCCTTCCTTCTTCCTATCATTTTCTTCTTATTTTCAGCCTTCTTTGCCTTACACTTTTGCTCTCATTCAAACTTCTTCTTTTCCCTTTTTGCAAAGTTCGAGAAAAGTTTCAAGTAAAAGTAAATCACTCTCCTTTTTTTACGCAAATTTTATTGATAGTAGAGTTGTATGCTTTTATTTGAAAAGCCCTTTCAGGGATTAAATTCCTAAAGGCAAATTGTAATAATTTCAATAAAGTACTATTGTTTGAGTGGGGTTTTTAAGTCCCCACTCTCATCCTCCCCCATTTAGGGAGGCTTGTGTTGTGTTTACTTGTGTATGCTTAGGTTAGATTTGCTTGTCTTCATCATTATTTGCATCTTATGCTTAGAATATTAATTGTTAATCCATCACTTCTAATTCATTAATTAATTTGATTACTCTTTTAAATTGTTTATCTTTCTTTCTAAGTAAATCAACTGCTTAAATCTCTTGAATCACACCATAAGGTGGATCAAGAGTGCTCTCTGTCGGAGAGTTTAATAAGTCATCTTTGTTTTTTATTCACATTGTTTAATCAATTAACTTTTAAGTAAGACTCTTGAACTTGCAAAAACACAAGTCAAGAGCACTCTCTATCGGAGAGCATCCTAGGTTTGCATAATCCCTGCATTAGTCTCATCTAGATTAGCTAAGTCTCTTGAACCACTGTCATAAGGCAGAGTCAAGAGCACTCTCTGTCGGAGAGTCTTAATTAATCAACTTAATAAAACCTTCAACACACACACCCTTTTTAATTAATTAACTCCCTCCCCTCCTTGCCGGAGTATGCTCTGACCGATCCCAGATCGGAATACCCAGAAACGGCACTGGATCTTTAAACCCTACAAGAGTAATTTAATAATACTTAAACACCCGTAACCAACGCACCGGCGTTGTAGGGATTCTTCCAAAGTACTTCCTAGTAGAGGCGCTGGAACCTCCCGCTGTCTTAGATTCTCGACTAGCTGGTCAATCTTGGCGATACCAGCCTGGGATACTGGGCGGGCCCGACATGTCTTCAACGGAGGGAACTTAGAAGAGTCTCCCGGCTTTGACAAACTTTTGTTGACACTCTAAGCAAGACCACTATCAAAAACTTTTAAAATATACCAAGAGCATTTGCAAAACCTAATACTCACTAGCTTGATTCCTAGACTTTATTTCACGCATTTATTTGACTCCATAAGGCACTGGTCCTTTGTTATATTTGATTAATTTTCTATCTTGATCAACTGTCTATGGGCCATTTCAATTGATTATATTTAAATGTTTAAGTTATAAGTTTGGAATCTTTGCTTATCTGTGTGATCTCTTGTTAGCAACGTGGATTGCTTTGATTAATCATCATCCCCCTTAATATTAATCATTTTAAATCACAGTAACTCCTAAACAACACCCATCCGCATCCAAAAACATCTAAAAATTAACTTAAAACATTGAGCCATAGAAAACTCTTTGTTAGGGACTACCTCCCTTGGCTTCGTTAGGAGTTAGCCTAAACGGAGGAGCTAGGAGTAGGTGACAGTACCTAGCTCTGTGCTTGCCCCCAAGGTCACACCTCTCCCACTTTCCCAAGTGAGGAGACAGCTTTCGGAAGATTTCTGTTGCTGGTGTGCAATCGGCGAACAACAAGGCTCACACGCAATTCTGATCTTGTAATAATCTTTAATAAAAGAGCAAATGGGATTACTGCTCCCACACCCCTCTTTCCCCCACTTGGCGGATAGCCTGTATCTGTCCTTAAAGTGGTTTGATTTTTAGACTAGATTTTACTTACTGTAATATTTTTAGATCATACAAGTTTGTTTCAAGTTTTAATTTTATAAAAAGTAATCAAATACTAACCCAACATTTTATTGTAGTAGTAATTAGTCTCACAATTTTCTTGTAACACAAGCACACAATTCGTCCTAAAAGAGTTGTATCATTTTGTACTTTGCCTTTTTTGAATTGGAACAAACATTTGCTTCTTCCGTGTATGCTCTACCCCTCGCAGCCTTGTCTGATACTTGGGGATGTCAAAAGAGGAAGTGTGCATTAATTAATTCCTCACATTTAATTTAATCAACTCCATTAATAAAATTAACATCCCCTAAACATTATGAAAATCCGACGTAAACGAGTTTGGTGAATAGTGGAAAAATTATTCAGGGAAAGCGGGAACATCTAGAAAGTGACCATGAGATCCCGTTAGGCTACGTCCTTGTTGGTGTAGTGTTGAACACACCCCCATGACTCCATCTAGCCCACATTTTCCTGTGCGGAGCCACTTTTCCCAAAATCCGGACATATTCCCCCATACCATTCGGTATAACGAGAATCCCCTCTCTCCTTTAATCAATTCATCTTTTCATAATAAAATTGACCAAGAACATAATTGCAAAACATTTACTATACAACAACATTTGCTTTGACTCCACGGCACTGGACTTTAATATTTATTATTTGCTTCATTCAATTAAGCTATATTATGTCATGATTATTCTATTTCATATATGTTGTATAGTTGATTTCATTGTGCAATTGTCTTGATCAATATATTAACCTTCAAACTCCTAAACAACAATTTTTCATCCAAAACAACTAAGTACCTAAAGCCTTAGTAACATTAATAGGGTCTACCTGTTAACACCAAAAATTGTTCACCTAGCTCTCTATGGTCCAAACCATAATTATACATCATTATCCCACCATTATTTCCTCCATTTTGACCTTCACAATTAAAATTCCACAAAAAATGGTCCAAAACATTATTATTTCTACCCCCATAAATACAGGGAAGTTGAGCATTTATTATGACATAACCCCACTCTCTCCAGAAAGGACCAAAAAACCCTAAAATGAGAATGGGTCAAAACCCATGGACAAATACCATGCAAAATAAAATATCATGAGTCAAACCTTGGATCATCCTATAAATACATTGCGAAGGTCTCCCCAAAAAGACTTTTAGTCAAAATTTTGTCAACTTTTTCACCTTTCGCCATTGTTCCCATATTTTTGCAATATCATTTTTCACGGTGTATGTTGAGCTTGCTCCATACCCTCTTGGATCCTATTGAGGCTTTGGAAAATCGCAGGTAACAACAGTTAGGGATTTTCCCCAATAAATGTTCCCAACTAGCTCGTTACTGTTTGGTATAGGGAATCCGTCCGGTTTACGGTCCGACTACCGTAGGTCAAGTAACAAATTAAAAAGTTTTACCGATTACGGCCCGGTCCACCATATATATATATATATATATATTTTTGTGTTTAAGCTATGATGTGCAAGTGCCTATTTAAAAAATGCAAATTGATAGAGATAACGAGAAGGGTCACAATGTGATGCACAGGTTCTTACCTCTCGTCTTACCTCTCTTGCATCTAAATCACAAACAACAAGAAACTAACTATAACTAACTAACCTATCCCTAGGGAGCAGAATTATCAGTTAACAATGAGTAATGTATTTATGTGCATGTATTAGGAAAAATTACAGATAGCTGTTATTTATTTCGGAACACATGAACATTAATAGAAATATGAACAACAAGATAGCTTATTGTTAATTGCGACCTTCATTACTCACTGTGGAAATTTCACAGAATAAACTAGAGTACATTCATAACATGAACAGAAATTCAATGAGTTAGAACGATCTCGCAGTTAATGGACATAAGCTGAAAACGAAATAGTTCACATTCAACTGATCCATAGCAAAGCATTTGAAACATTCCACCAAACTTTCTCCAGCAGAAACTTGTAACTCTTTATTGTAAAAGAAAATAGTTCTTCTTACAATATACTCTCAAAAATTGCCTAGGAAAGAAGTCCTTTCTACATCTAAACTCTCCTATATTTATACAAAAAAACAAAACCTTTGGGCTGCCCCTCAATGACTTTTGGGCTTCCCCAACCTTTCAGTTCCAAAATTTTGTCTTGTAGTATGTGCTCATAATTTATACAATAAATTACATTTTAAAACAAAATTCTTTTAAAACACTTTATGAAGAGGGGCCAGCTTGGTTGTTGATGAACTTTTTCCATGCCTGGGCCTCCGCTGCTATACCTTCAAATCCGAAGGGTTCAAGAAAACGGATATTTCTCTCATATTTGGCTGCCTAGTTCCTTACCCCTTCTATTCTTGCAAGACTGAGGCGCAGCTGATCCTCTAGTAGGTGTATACTTACAGCTGCATGTGCCACTGCATTCTTTAAAATCCGTTCATCTAGATCCTTTACTTGTTGGAGCTCTTGCTCATCTTCCTGATATCTATTCTGTAGATGCTCTATAAACAATTTATGCTCTGGTATTGCGTCCAATCTCCTCTTTGCTAAATCTGGCATCTATTGTATGTAGCAAGCACCCTCCTATAGTATTCGACACATGCTCCCTTCGTTTTCTTTACAGTTTTCTTGAATTCTTCCGCAACATTGATTGCAAACTCCAATAAATCATATTCCTGCTTTAAACTCTGCTGGTCTTTAACTGGTAGTTCCGCAGGAGATTCCTCATTTGTTTCTATCCACACTGTTCTTCCCATTAGAATCTCCAGAATCTCTTGTGATCTATCCAAAAAATAGGACGTAGTATCCAAAATTTCTTCTAATCTGCTATCTATTTGTAAAATCTTACATCTTTCTTCCTCAATGCACATTTGTAATTGGTGGATCTTCCTTTTCTAAGTTAGAACATGTTCTTTTAAAGGCTGGAAGTCTGTCTTCTGTTCTATAGCATCTTTCAATGATGCTGTCAATGAAGTATTCTGTTCTTCCAAGGCTGCCACCTATATTTGATATTGCTTTTCTCTTTCTTCTGTGGCGGCCTTCTCTGTTTCCAACTTAGCAATTATGCTTTGTAACTGGTCCTTCTCTAAACTCAAAGTTTCATAGGACACCTGAATGTCATCTTTCTCAGTTTTCAACACTTGATGCTCTAGTTGTAGCCTTTGTAATTCTGCTAAGCTATTCTGAGCATCCTTTTCCGTTTTCTCTGCAGAGACTTCTAAAGCCACCTTATTTGCCTGCAGAGTCTGGAGTTCTGTCCTTGAAGTCCTCACTTCATTCATCATGTCCTCATATTTCCTTTTCAGTTTATGACCTTCATCCCTCTCCTTCTTCAATGTTTCTTTCAATTGTGTTGCGTTCTTTCTTGACTGCTCAAGATCCGTCATCAGCCTGTCTACATTATCTTCAGTAGCTTGGGTTAATGCCACCCCAGCTCTTGCTGTCAATCTTGGATCTGCATCTATTCCATACACCAAGGTCTTATCAGTTAACATCTTTTCGGATTGTCCTCCAGTTTCAACCTTTTTCTCGGTTCTTTTGACGATCCTTTTCTTCTCCTTATCATAGAAAATAGTACTTAAGTTAGGGACCTCCTCCCCTTCCTTAGGCATGAAAGGGATCAGATTCATTCCAGAAAACGAAGCTTGCCCTATTGTGCTGCCAGAAGCTGAAACAAGCTCCTGGGGATCAGGATTATCTTGTCTGTGCCCTTGATCTGTATGATCATGTCCCCCTTGTATATCTACCTGCTCAGTAGTTTGTTGGTCCTTTTGAGATCATGTCAATCTCAGACCTTCACTTTCTTCCTGTCTTTTCTTGATCTCTGCTTCTTCATTTCTCTTTCTCTCCTCCTCTTCCTTCCTTGCTGCTTCCTCTACAGCTCGCTTTCTTTCTTCTTCTTCATTCTTCAGCCAACTCTCTACCTCCTGTGCTAGCCTTCTAGCATCTTCTTGTCTCTTTTTCGCCTCTTCTTCTTCTAATGTCTTAGTTTTCTCTGAAGTTTTGCCCTTTCTGCCCACAGTAGCTATTTTCTGCTTGAACCTCTTTTTTAGGGCGATCATGTTCTTTGCACTCCTGAATGTTTCCTCATCCTTGTCCCAAAAGTTGGTATATTCAAAATGAATGCTTGCTTCCTTGCAGTGATCTGCCACCTTATTTCAGAATTCATTCCTGTGAAAGTTCATTTCACCAAAATGGAAATGCTCTAGCTCCTGAACAAACTCTGCAGTCTGTTTTACCTTTGAAAACTTATAACTTCCAAGCCAGAAAGGTATTGCAGGATAGGCTGCCTTCTTATGTTCAAAAAGAAAATTTCCTACACCATCAATATAAACCTATCTAACTGCCTCTTTGTGCAGTACATAATCAGTGGCATACTTAGGGAGTAGAGAAGGTGCTCTGGAACCCCCATACATTCTTATGTACAATCCTTCCTCAGTCAAATAATAGTCTCCATATTCCTCGATGACCTTGAATGCTTCTTCGGACATGCAGTTGCATTCTGTCAGGGAATTAGGGTGTACAAAGGCATGATGAAGTGTTCACATATTTCTCTGTAGTAGCTATAGTATTTGTGGGCCCAAAACAATCTATATGCTGTGTATACTGGGGTCTTGTCCCTATCCCAATTACACCTCAAGGCTGGAACAGACTGGGTACACAGTATACAAACAACCAAGATAGAGCTCATGTAGAACTCTGATTTTTTCTGTGACACCCCTCCCAAGGCTGAGGATATGCATACTGAGAAGCTATTAGACACTATGTTTGACCAATTAAATATGATTCCTTGAGTGGCCACATAGAAGATAATTGGTATCCATCCTATTTTGAAGCTTTTTCCGTGAGCTCTACCAAAAATCCTATTTAGCATTAGTGCAATAAATCTATAGGGAGTCCGAAGAGTAGATGTGTCATATTCTCCTGAAGGCCTTGTTCGAAAGTTCTTCCCTGGTATCATCATTCTTTTAACTGTTTCTACCAGGTCCATAGCTATCTCTTTCAACCAGCTTTCTGTCAAGTAAATCTGAGCAGGAGGCAGATGATATGCCATAGAGACATATGCAGGGCTATATGCAGCGTAGCCCTGCTTAGCAGTATTTTCAAGGATCATCGTAGTTACATCTGCCCTAGGTAGAATCCAACCGATCACCTCTGAGCATGGGAACAACTCAGGTCTTGTGGCTACTTTCATAAGAGTCGATTTCTCGATGTTTGCATAAATGGTTAGCTCTTCGAATCCTGCATCAAGTACGTTTTGATTTGCAATCATCCTGTATATCTCTCCCCATTTATATTCCGGTTTGACCCCAGTGGTAGCTTTGGTATCTTCATATATATATATATTCAACCCCGGTGATGATTTCAACCTCTGGTTCTCCTTCAACAACTGGAGCCTTCTTCTTTTGTCTTTTAGACATATTTTCTTTGCAACAATCACCCTGTCATAAACATAGTATGTTCTTAGACCATTTGAGCTTTCAACAAGTGTTTTAATAATAACAAAAAACTGTATCAATCTATTTACCTCTTCCATATGCATTCTGAAAAATAAACTATACAGAGTATTAATGCATGAAAAGAAAAAATGACAAGGCAAAAGAAAATCCTGCAAGTTGTGTCTTAAAAACCCTCTAAGTCCACTGCCTATAGCAAATTTCACAACCCAGAGAGAAAACAACTCTCTATCTTGGGCTGTATTTGAACTAACTCGAACTCATCCGATAAAAGTATGAATCACGCTATGCCTAACGCTAATCTTCAAACAAAAGACCCTATATTGTGCTCTTTATTGCGGAAAAAACCTAACTCGACCAATCATTGAAACCCTCCGCCATCCCATGAAATAGGGTAAATGCATGCAAAAAGCTTAAAACCCCCCCAGACGACCATGGACAACCAAAGAATGGGTGGTGCAGACAGCGTAATGCTTGTCTGCACCATCCCCTCAATCATCCGCGCATGAGTAAAAACATACATAACGGCTCAATCAGTCATGCGGGCTCAAAAGAAAAGCTGTGAATAGCTAGCTCCTCAACCCTAAAATAAAAATTTCGTGCATACCGCAGAGACCAATACTTTTACGGGAAAACCTAACCGGGGAAAACCATGGTTCCCAATCAACCAATAAAAAACCAAACAGAGAAAGCCGTGGTTTGGCTACCTGGAAAAACGCTGTGCAGTCGATGGGATGACCCAAAAATCTCCACGGTAGCACGCAAACAAGTCGAATCTGGACATCTAGGCACGTAAATCACTACAAATGACAAGGACTAGAGCAATCTTCGAGTTCGAATACGAATAACAATAAAATAATGCTCCCCTTCTATATATAAACCTTCGGTGGGAAAAATCGACGGGAAAACCCTATCGGCAGTTGAAAACTCTAATCGTCGGAAGAATAGTTTGATTGACAGCCGCAACGGCGGACTCACAACAACTACGGATCTGTGACAATTTTTTAAGTCCGTCGGAGATCGGAAGCTCTAAATGCTAAAGGTCGGAACTTTAAACATGAACGTTTCCGTAGTGTCGGTGATATAAAATATATCATTGTGACTAACTCTTTTTAAAAAGTATCGGAACCTGAAACACTTAAGTTCCTCGACATCGGCAATCAGAGAGACTATCCTTCAGGCTTCTCATCAATTTCCTTCCAAAACGTCAGCGGCATAAAAGACAAGTCTTCCGATTTATTCGTCAATTGACTTCCAACAGCGATAAAACAAAGTCACCGACAGTCAAAATAAAAGGTTTGAGAAATAAAACAAAAGGGGGATAAAAGCATGGATCAGCGAGAAACAGAACTATCCATCGGGACATTCACCGTTTTCCTTCCGAAACGTCGGCGGCATAGAGGACTAATGCTTCGGTTCATTCTTCAACCGACTCCCAACAGCGATAAAAAGTCATTGGGAAACCAAACGTTAAGCTCTAAAAAGAAAACAAAACTCCACAGTTTTCTATGTTTCCAACCTCAAAACATCAATTCTTTTAAGTAGAAAAACTGGACTTCCAAGACAGATTTAAAGAAATCGAACAAACCTGGGCTAGATCAAATCAATAAGAGGGTCCAAAATTTTCAAAATTTGGGAAAAGGTTGCAGCTGCAACAGATCCATTCCCCCTTTTTGACAACCATTAGTGGAGATGATTGGAGAACCAAACCGTGGAGCTGGTGGACCATTTCCTCAAATGGTTGTGGTGGCCCATGTTATTGAAAGGTATGCTTGTTCTTGTTTTTCATTAATTAGAGAAAATATATATAAAAAATCATAAAAATATTTCTGTTGTTGTAAGTCGAGGTTAAGAAATCCCTTGCACCATGAACTCTACCTTATGATCCGACTGATCTAGGGTAGGTGCTTTGGCACGTAGTAGGGGAGAAATCTCCACTACGCTTACCCCCTTGGCTTCGTTAGGAGTTAAGCCTGAACAGAGGAGTCAAGATCAAGTGAGAGTACTTAACTCAAGACTTGCCCCCAAGGACGCATCAAGCAGCTTGAAGATTTCTGCTTTGTTAACCTCAGGTGCATAAAAGGCGGCAACACAAGTGAGATGGGAAGCGAATGGTGGGGTGTGGACTCAAGATTTGAAAGCATCATGTTGAGGGGGATTCTACCCCATATTATCCAAAAAATAATAATTAATTTAATAAAACACCTTGGAATTATAAACTTAAAAAATACAAAAACTTAAGGCACAAGCCTTGAAGGAAGTTCAAAATGGTTCTCCTTAAAACCCGAAAGTCTCAAATGAACTTTAGAGAAAAGAAAATGACCCAAACTATGGGTGCAATGAAGACATATCAACAATGTCTAGACTCTAAACACTCACATTAAGGCCCATAGATCCTAACCATATGAGGGCTGCTAAATTAGCCTCATACTGCCATATCTTAACCATTATTTATCATGGTTCTTTGTAACCAAATATTCATGAATCTTAATCATTAATCAAACCATAGTCAATTAACACCCATTAGATAACTCCACCCTAGATTGTACAGTCGGACCCTCTGAACCGCTCTCTCCAAATGATACTATTAGGCTTTGCATCAATACCTTAACAATTATTAATATGGACAAGTATGTCTCCTATCCCTTTACTTCGATATCCACTTATGATGATGATGACCACTATTTGTACCACATATTGCCTCATGTTAACCATCATTTATCATGGTTCTTTGTAGTAAGGTATCCATGAATCTTAATCATAAATCGAAGTTCAAACCACAATTAATTAACACGCACTCTGCAACTCCACTCTAGATAGTACAGCTAGGCAACCTCAACCACATACTCCAAATGACATTAGTAGGATTTGCATCAATGCCTTAACAATTATTGATATGGACAAGGATGTCTCCTCTACCTTTACCTTTATTTTTGTTGAAGAATGTAATCTCACCCGTAGTTAGTTAGTGAGTTAGGCTGCCCATGGTTTATTCTAGCCCATGGTATTTTCCCATAGTATTGCTACTATGTATTTCCTATTTATATTCATTCTAATAATGAGAAGGCATTCAATCTGCTCGTAGTGCTTCTGTTCATTCCATTGTTTTCTTTTACATGGTATCAGAGCTTACGGCCTGATCCGAGGATAAGACTTTTCACTAAGTGGAAAGCACGATAAGACTTTTCACATAGTGGAAAGCACTCTCAAGCTATTGGCTCCATTATTTTTACTTTTTATTCCAGATCTGATTTTGGGTTGCTTTTTGCCCTAACCCTAAAAAGTGGTGATTTGTTTTACGGGAAGGCCAAGTGGTGAATTTTTTTTTTACTGGAAGGCCAAGTGGTGATTTTTTTTAACGGAAAGGCCACCACTCCCTTTCCTTTCGGGAAGAGCGTTACCAAGATAGGCCACCGCTTATTTCACAAAGTGAAAGAGCGGTGCCACCGCCTATAGTGAAGAGGAAGAAAGCGGTGCCACCGCTTCACTTGCATTTGGGAAGCGCGGCGAAAGTGGAAAAGTTACACCGATTTTGGGCACCGCCCCCCCTCACCGCTTTTTGCCATTGACGAAGGAGCGATGCTCCATTTTATTGAATTAAAAAAAAAAGAGGGGGAGAAAAGCTAGGGCAAAATATATTTTTTTAGTCATATATCATGGCTAGTACAAGCTCTTTGAAGCTGATCTCTAGACCCGTTCTCACCATAACTAACTATGAGTTTTGGTCTATAAAAATGAAGACATTTCTGCATCTCAACAAATGTTGAGATATGGTGGAAACCGAGTTCAAAGAACCTGATGCGACTGCTCTGGCCGCAATGAATAATGCCCAGAAGAGTACTGTTGAAACTTGCCGAGACTGAGATCTCACAGTGACATGGCTGATCCAAAGTTGCATTGAGGAGTCCATTTTCCTACAGATCTCCATAGCTACCAGTGCACATCAAGCTTGGAATCTACTTGCATTGGCCTACAAGGGAACCGATCACGTTAAAATGGTAAGACTGCAAACCCTACGCCTTCAGTTTGAAAGTTTGAAGATGAAAGAGTTAGAAACTGTGGATCAATTCATGACTAGGGTTTCGGGTATTGTGACCCAATTCCAAACCTATGGTGAACCGCTAGAACAAAAGATCGTTGTGCAAAAGATTCTTCGATGTCTCACCAAGAAGTTTGCTATGGTAGTGACTGCCATAGAAGAGGAAAAAGATCTGTCTAAGATCACCCTAGAAGAGTTGACTAGATCTCTTCTATCTCATGAAGCACGATTCAATCAAGAAGAAGAGTCGCAAACCAATGCTTTCAGCACTCAAGCTTCCCTCAACAGAGGTCAAGGTAGAGGAGGACGAGGTAGAGGAAGAAGAGGCCGAGGGTCTCCAACTACAGAAGACAAAACCAATCACAGTCATGAAGCATTCATAACACTCTCGCAACTCTCAAGGTCAGAGGGGGAGAGGCAAGAGATTGACCAATAAGTCCAATGTTCAGTGTAACTACTGCAAGAAGTATGGGCACTATGAACGAGAATGTAGAAAGAAGCAAGTTGACCAAAACAATAGCAGAGCCAATGTCTCCAAAGAAGAAGAAGGCTCATCAAAGGTAATGTTTTTGTCTTATCAAGCAACTGAAGAACACTGCAGCGTAGATCTATGGCTACTAGATAGCGATTGCAACAATCACATGACAGGTAACAAGTCACTATTCTCTAGTTTGGATTCCTCTATTGTCACAAATATCAAGCTAGGAGATGAATTTCTGGTTCCAACAAAAGGAAAAGGTACTATTCCTGTATTTACTAAGCAAAATGAAAAGAAGTTCATTCATGAGGTGTTCTATGTACCGCATCTGAATGTCAATCTGATCAGTATAGGTCAATTACTTCAGAACCAGTATGATATTCAGTTTTTTGATACATACTGTGCTATCTATGATAAACCTCCCAATAAGAGACTCATAGCCAAAGTTGAAATGACCAAGAATAGAATATTTCCTCTCAATCTTAGGAGTGCCAACCTTCCACAGCCTATAGCTCATACAGTTTCTAGTCAAGATGAATCCTGGTTATGGCATTGTAGATTCGGTCATCTTCCCTTCAAGAGTCTCAATCTCCTGCACAAATAGTTAATGGTCAAAGGATTACCGATTATTCATGAACAATCCAGCACCTGTGAGGATTGTATCACTGGTAAACATCATAGGGACAATTTCCCCACTTCCACATCTCGATCCAAAGAGCATCTTGAATTAGTTCATACAGACCTCTGTGGACCCATGCAAACCCAATCCATAGGAGGCAGTTTTTATTTTTTGACCTTTATTGATGATTTTAGCAAGAAAACATGGATTTATTTCCTCAAGAACAAATCAAAGACCTTCTCCAAGTTCAAAGAGTTCAAGGCTCTCACTGAGAAGCAGTTTGGAAAGTTCATTAAAATGCTCAGGTCATAGGTGGAGGTGAATATGATTCACATGAGTTTTCAGACTTTTGCAAGCAGCATGGCATCCAGAGACTATTCACCACCAAATACACTCCATAGCAAAATGGATTTGTTGAACGGAAGAACCAAACCATCATGAACATGGCCCGTAGCATGCTGTCACACAAGAAGCTATCAAATGAGTATTGGGCTAGAGTTGTTGGATGCTCAGTCTACTTGCTCAATAGGTCACCCACGGTGACTATCCAAGACAAGATTCCTGAAGAAGCATGGAGTGGCACTAAGACTAGTGTCTCACATCTCAGAATCTTTGGTTCTGTTGCATTTGCGCATATACCTGATGAACTCAGAAGAAAATTGGATAAGAAGAGTGAGCGCTGCATTTTCACTGGTTATAGTGAACAACACAAGGCATACAAGTTGTATAATCCTGTCACCAAAACGCTTGTGGTGAGCAGAGATGTAAAGTTCATTGAAGACAAATGCTGGAGTGATCCTTCAGACATACAACATGAAGAACGTTCACATCAACCAGATCTACCTATCAGACTTCCAAGATTGGAAGTGCAGCAGCAAGAAGAAGCAGCAGAGAATCCACCACAACACCAGAAAACCAGAAGCTTGAGGGAGTTATATGAACAGACTCCAGTTCTTGAAGAACAACTTTAATATGCTCTCTTCTCCTGTCAGCCCACATCTTTTAATGAACCAGTGAAGGATGAACAGTGGGTAAAAGCCATGAATGAATAAATCGATGCAATAGAGAAAAATCGGACTTGGGATCTTGTTGATATCCCTGTAGACAAAACCAGTATTGGAGTCAAATGGGTCTATAAGACCAAACTGAATGAAAAAGGAGAACTTGAAAAGCACAAGGCAAGGTTGGTTGCCAAAGGATATGCACAGAAGTATGGTGTAGATTATGATGAAACCTTTGCTCTTGTAGCAAGGATGGATACCATCAGAGCTATACTTGCCATTGCAGCACAAAATCAATGGCCTGTGTATCAAATGGATGTGAAATCTGCCTTTCTTAATGGCATTCTTAGAGAAGAAGTATGTAGACCAGCCACCTAGTTATACTGTCAAAGGTCATGAAGACAAAGTGTATAAGCTGAAAAAGGCCTTGTATGGTCTAAAACAAGATCCACGAGCTTGGTACAATAGGATTGGCTCCTACCTCATCTACAATGGTTTCAGCAGAAGTAGCAATGAGCCCACTCTGTATGTCAAAACAGAGCAAGGTAAAATATTGATGGTATGTATTTATGTTGATGACATGATTTACACTAGTAATTTGATGCTTGAAGATTTCAGGACAGTCATGAAAAAGGAATTTGAAATGACTGATCTAGGACTGATGAAGTACTTCCTTGGCCTGGAAGTTACTCAAACTAATAAAGGTATTTTTATCTGCCAGCATAAGAATGCTACTGATAATTTGCAGAGATTCAGAATGGATAAATGTAAACCAGAAGAAACCCCCATAGCTCTTGGCACCAAGTTAACCAAGAATGATGATGAACCAGCAGTAAACAATACACTCTATAAACAAATGGCAAGCAGTTTAATGTACTTGACTGCAACTAGACCTGATTTGATGTATGATGTCAGTCTTATTTCTAGATTTATGGAGTCTCCCAAAGACTCTCATTGGAAAGTTGGAAAAAGAATTCTGAGATATCTTGCAGGCACACTTGGATATGGACTCTGGTACACTGATACACTAGACAATACTCTCACAGGGTACACTGACAGTGATTTTGCAGGTAGTCTTGATGATAGGAAAAGCACATCCGATTATGCTTTCCATTTGGGTACAAATCTGATCTCTTGGGCATCTCAGAAATAGCCCATTGTGAGCATGTCTTCTGCAAAAGCAGAATATGTAGCAGCCACCACAACAGCTTGCCATGCAGTTTGGCTAAGAAGACTGTTAAAGGATATGGGACACACTGCAAAAGATCCCACTACTATTTTCTGTGATAATAGCTCTGCAATACAGTTGTCTAAACATAATGTATTTCATAGGAAAAGCAAACACATTGACACTCGCTATCATTTCATTCGTGAGTTAGTCAATGATGGACAAATTTCTTTACTGTTTTGTGGCTCTAAGGAGCAGTTGGCTGACATGTTAACCAAACCATTGGGAACATCTGCATTTGTATATCAGAGAGAGCACTTAGGCATAGACAGTGCTGATGATGTACTACCAGTTGAGATCAAGGGGGTGTGTTGAAGAATGTAATCTCACCCGTAGTTAGTTAGTGAGTTAGGCTGACCATGGTTTATTCTAGCCCGTGGTATTTTCCCATAGTATTGCTACTATGTATTTCCTATTTATATTCAGTCTAATAATGAGAAGGCATTCAATCTGCCCGTAGTGCTTCTGTTCATTCCATTGTTTTCTTTTACAATTTCCATTTATGATGCTGATTTTGAGATAGCGCCTCATGGCTCTTAGGGTTTTCCTAGCTCTTGTTCTTTTCTCTGATACATTTTAGCTCAATGAATGTTGTAGAATCTAGACACTCCCGCTGTTTAGTGGTCACTGATTGTAACTCTAGTCTCATTGACCTATTATTTTGTTATTTGTGAACACTAATAAAATTATCCTATATTATCTTCTCTACTAAAAAACATACTTTATTTATAAGTCGATGCTTGCTTGTCCATCGAAAGGTCAATGCTTGCTTGTGGACCAACATCTTTTACTTTGTAAGCAGTTGCTTCAATTGCAGCGATACACTTGTAAATGCAATCATTAGGCACATTACTAGGTTCTAACAATATATGTCAGATATACTACCCAAAGATAAGTTATAACATATTCTTGGAATAGGGATAAATTTGCTTTAAAATTAAGTACTACATAATACATATATGTGAAATGATGCAAAGAAGTTATTTTCGAAAACTGATCAAGATATAGAAAAGTAAAACTAGTATCCACAGGTAAGAGTTTTAGAGAAGTCAAAGAGAAGTAAGAACATTATTGCTCTATAGATGCAGAATGATGAATCACTTACCCACAAAGAATGCGGCCGAGCAGTAAGACAGATAATGAATCCAGATCATAAGCCATTGCATACAATGTATTACCAAGGAAAAGAACAATGCTGCTAAAAACAAGTGGCCTGAAATATGACTTGTTTGACCATGCACTGAAATAAACTGAAGAAACTAGCTGTGCAACTGCCATTGACCCAATTATTACTCCACACAGTGTTGCTGCAGCTCCTAGGCTCATTGAATATTTGTCTGCTGTTGGGACAATTATGTATGTGTTCACCATATAAAGGAAAGTGTTCACTAAGTTCAATACAAGAGAAACGAAATGATATCTTTGATCCTGAATATACTCTTCGGAAGGCCTTGGTAACTCCTCTTCAATAATAAGTGCATGTTGCCCAAGAAAGCGTAGAAAATTTGTTGAGTTTGTAAGACGCTCTACTGCATCTTTTATTTCGTCAATAACTGGATCCTGTCACAATCACAGTGCAATGTAACCTGTGGTTGAAATATATGAATATTTTATTTCCTAAGCTATAAAAAAACTACAATAAAGATGGATGCATAAACAAGAAAATGATATTTCTTGTAATATAATATGGCTTTGCACTGTCTCACCTGAAGTGAGAGTGCTGTAATAGGCTGATCATAAATAGATAAGTAGCTATCCCCATGACTTTGAAACCGTGTAAGATTGCGAGACAATGCCCCAACAACAGCTGCTATGCCCTGTTAATTTCATGCTAAATTTTAATATGAATTGATCAGAAACTTGTTACCTGTATGCAAACAGGCCCTAGTTTTTTACCTTCTATTCCTTATACTGACTAGCTCTCCTCAAACATATACAAAAGCATACAAACAAATTTCTTGAAAACCATAATTTCGAACTGAAGGCTTTTAAACAAAGATCTAAAAAATTAAGGTCAGTGATTCATTGAAAACCAGAAAGACTAACAAAGTGATTTAACTCCACACTCCTTAGCTTTCTGTAATCTTTTACATATAAATACTAAATCACATCACCATCAATTTGGATCTGTCATATCATTACCACATGCTTGAAGACTTGCTGAAGCTGCGAGTAAGGGTGATTTGACCGGGTTGTTACATAGTAGTCTGTGAACCTGTAACCAAAACGCTTGTCATACTTTTTCAATATTTTACGCACTCCAATGGCATTCACCTCCACAAAGTTTAGCAACTTCAAAAGATCTTGGCCCAAATCCCTGTATGCTTCCCGTAGTGCATGTACTTCAGCAACATTATTTGGATGTGTCAGTGATTCACACTTCTCTCCAAGAGTTGTTAGTCTGCTAGCAAGATGTCCTTGCTGTTCTAGGAAAAATAGCACAGTTTTTTCAACCTGACATACAGATCATTCATATCAGAAAGATTCATCTCTCTCTCTCTCTCTCTCTCTCTCTCTCTCTCTCTCTCACGCACACACACACACACATATATGTGCACGTACATGTGACCACTTAATCAATTTCCCTAATTTGACATCCAGACATATTAACAACACAAGTCAATACAATCTTTGAGCATTAAACTGATATGATCAATATGATTCTAAGATACTTGAAAGGAGAGGATACTAGCATGGAAAGAAATGTCACTTTTATTCTTCCAATATTGCTACCATGTGAAGAAGATAGTAAAAATGAACAATGTAGAAACCAATAAGTTGAAAATGGAAAAAAAATATATGCAAAACCAACTAAAGCCAATGCTCTTAGGAAGTACTGGTCATAATGATGACCTAGGGTCAAACCCCAATGGACCTGCTACTATTTGTTCAAATAGACCTGTGTTTGTATGGGGCAAGCAGATGAGTTCAGTGCAATCCTTGAATGTATTTCAATGGCATAGAAGCCCCTTGTACATGCTATGTTAGCCGAATGTTCCTCTGATTTGATAGTGAGATATCCCCATGTTTATGCAAATAAGTCTTTCCTGGTTTGTCCAACCAAAAAAAATAGGGTCCTGTAAGGACTTTAATTAAGACCCATTAAGTCCTCAATACAGAAAACTCCAGTAAATAAGCCTTAAGAAAGTCTTAATATATGGTAAGCAAATCGTCACTGTAGTTTAAGAAATAGACATACCTCAATTAAAAGGGAAAGGAGTTCTTTTTCCATGTGTCAACATATTTTGGCTAAAAGTGCCTCTTTTAGGCATAAATGAACACCCACATCCCATAATAGAGAGTATCTATCTAATTGCCTTCTATTCAGTCCTTGACTGTATTATGATTTACCAAATCTATACATCGTGCATATTCCACATAATCTATTACCCCTCATATAGCACGAGGATTATTACAGGTTGAAGACCCTGCCCAAGTAGGTTGCATTTAGAGGTTGATGACATAGGATCCATATTTTTGTCGTTTTGGATGCATATTGTTCATGGATTATCATCTTTTGTTGGCATCATCAGCTCACATTTTGGAGGATTGCATCTTGCACATGTAGAGTTTGATAGAGTGTTGGGTGCCTTTATGGGGTTCTGATTAGCATAATGCACTCTTAATGAACCCCTAGCACATTCATGGAAGAAATACCCGTCAACTAAGGGTTTTCCAATTATTATTGGTTATTTATTGCTACTTGATGTTGTGCATTGGTGGCTTGGTATAGCTTACATGATTTCCTTAGGTTTCATGGCATACTATTGTTCAATGCTAGGTGTAATACTCATTGAGATAGTGCACCTTCACTTTATAGCACATATCCCTACGACAAATGACTTGGAAGGTGTGTTTTGCATTTGCATGGTTGAGATCTCTTCTTGAAAAGTGCTTCACTCTAGAGTACTTGCCTAGGGAATCGGGATCATTGATGATTGATTGAAGATGATTAAATGCATTTGTTGAGGAGGCATAACTACCTTGCATGATGGACTAGTTCCCTCCACCTTTGTGCCCATGGTTTTAGAAATCAGTTGATGGTTTTGAGACATGGTTTCTCCTTACAACACATGGTTTTGATTATTTTATTGGGAGAAAATCCCCTTATGCACACTCTCCTAGGTTGTCCCACTTATGGCTCATGGTTTGAGGAGATTGATGGCATTTGCACATGGATCCATGCCTTGGCAAACTATTCGAGGTCACCCTACCCTTGGAGGTTGTTATAACAACCAAAGTGGACCTTTTTTGCACATGTTCTTGTAAGGATATAAGGCTTGCATGTTGTAATAAAAATCACTTTATGACTTAGTTATGTTTTTGTAGTTTTTGTGAAAAGCAAATCTATCCCACATTCATAAGTGGAAATAACTTGCTCCATGAGTAACTATATATAAGGAGGTGAACTATGTAATAATTGCACCAATTATTCATAATATCATGTTGTGTTATTGCGTGTATCTTCCTCATGTGTTTTGTAATGTAACCCTATGTAAGGCTTTTAGATTTTATAATATGGTATCAAAGTGGGGGCGAGCCTAGGACTAGTCACGCACATTAGAGATCTGGTTTTTTCTTGAAAACTTAAGTATTATCTTCTCTTGCATCAAATGATGATTTGGACAATAAAAAAATAGCAAATATTCTAGCCTAAAAATACTGCTAGTTAAATGGTATGAACAAAACTTAAAATATACCTCATGAAGAATTAGAAACAACAGACGGGGAATTCCAACTTCTAAGTGTATAAGAAAGAGCATGCATAGTCCAATATATGGTGGAATCTTGAGATATATGAAGTTGATTTCAAGGCATGGTTAAAAAAGAGAAAATAATAGCCCTATTTTGTTTGATGAAAACCTTAAAAGAGGTGGACATGTTGAAAAGGAAGTAGGAAAACATAGAATTTAAAGCCAAGGAAGGCATAGAAGATCTCCATGATCCAAACAATACCAACATCGACAATAAAAAGATATGAAAATAACAATATGGCTAAAGGAACAGAGATCAATGAAGTGAAATTCATTCAATATATGTAAGCACAAAAAAGACTCTTGGAAAATGAATCAACCAATTCGAAAGGTTCTCTCAATCTGCTAGTTTGTTTTCTTGTTGTGTATGCAAATTCTAATTTGGTACCAAAGCAATGGAGTCAAGAAGGATGCATCTGGGATTCATTGTGAAGCATGGAAAAATCCAAAGCATCGTGAATAGGCATAGCATGGAACAACGCCAGGAAGGTTGGCACACATTGGAGCAGAACTTGTGATAAATTCAGCAGTGTATTTGAAGTACAATCAGTACAAAATTCAAGAAACACATAGTGTAAATTTTGAGGACTGATAGGTGCACTCAAGCATGGATTTCAAGGAAGGATAAGTGCATTTATAAGGTACACTCTGGTGCAAAATGAGGCAAGCACAAACTCAAAATTTGAGGATCAAAATGCATGCATTTTGATGCAACAAAGGGACACCCATGTACACATTTTGATGAAAGCAAACAAATGTACATTTCAAGGCAAAATCTAGTTCAATTTTCCACACAAATCCCAGCATGCGACTTTTTGACAAAAGAGTGGACAGGTGCAAATTTTGAGGTGTGTTGTTATAGGCACTATTACATCATAGATTAACACCCTTCAGGTTAGGTCACGAGGGATGGTGCTATGATCGGAAACTTTTCAGGATATGCATCCACTGTCACCTCAGTGCACTCTCCTCTCTCTTTAGGTTTGCTCATTTGGCCACGAGAGGCATACCAAATATGGGTAGAAATAAACCTGTAAGATATGCAACGAGAACAACTCTATCTCTACAAGACCTTCCCACTAAGTTAGTAAATCAGTGCCTTAATGGAGTAAACAAGATATTCAATAAATACTTAATGACTAAGAAATCTTAGGAGCAAAAAACTAGTACTAGTTGGATAATAAGATGAATCGATTTTTCTGTAGTAAAAACCAGCAACATAAACTTGCAAGAATACTCAAATTAGATGGTGAAAATGCCACAAAAAGTACTTCTCAAAGATCACCAACCCAAGGAGACTCAATTCCCCTAGGCCGCACTTGTTTTGACAAGATGGATGAAGAGATTTGAGACTGATTTCACCTTCATATCTCCAATATCCTGCAGTAATGGCTGAAAGGCTTGATTTGTCACTTCAAAACCCCTCAAGGTTAACCACCAATGCTTAATGATGAATTATGGACCCTTCCCAACTGGCAGGGCTTATCTTTTGATGAAATTTGGACCTGCAAAACAAGTCAACCAGACCTCCACTAGGGCTGCAGCCAACCCTAAAGGCTTATGTCACCTCCTCTAGGGATGATGTCACCCTAGATTAGGCCTCCAAGAGCTACAAAACACACTTTTGGGGATTTTTTAACTTTCATGGATTTTTTGCATAATATAAATATTGTAGAAATAAATAACCGCAGTGAAATTTGGAATTTTGCAGATAAATTCAATACTAAATCAGTGCAATGACAACAATTAAATATTTTTGGATTTTTCAAAAAATATTTAATTTTTAGGGGGTTTTACATTTTATATTTTTTTTGTGTGTTTTTCCAATATATAATACAAGGAATTTTATAAAAAGAGATTTTTGGTGAAGATGAGGGAATTAGAACTCAGTCTTATTCCTTCTGAGTATCAAGAAATAGGGGTTAACGTTTCTCTTGAGAATTGGCAATTCAATATTTGAATTAACTAGGACAAAGCTAAGAAACCCTAAGTTATGTTAGCTTTGACCAAGTTAGGGCAAACAAAGATGCCAAGGCCCAAACAAGAGAGACCCTTCGAGAGAGATGTCTCACTTACAAGACTATACTATTATGCATAAAATTAAAACCCCTAGGTAAGCCTTACCTTGGATGCCTCTAACAATGCAAGACAAGAGATTCAGAGATCTTACCATAGTTGAGGAGAAAAAGAGAAGAGATTAATGTTTTAAGAATCCTTTCCACCTTCGACAAACCTTGAAAGATAGTAAAGAAATTTCAAACATCAAAATTTATCCCTTGAAAACCCTAAAAGAGCCAAAAAAGGAGGTGTGCACCACTTAGTATCTCATCTACACAAGAAGAAAAAGAAATAAGGTATTATTTGATCACATTTTCTTGATTACAAATGAAGAGGAGGATGTCTTATTTATATGAGAAAAGACCTGCCTTTTCAAAAACTAAAACTTTTCCCTCCTTTAGGCAACCTACCTAATTTTGTCTTTAAAATGACTTTTAATGATTTTGTGCTAAGGCAGGTGTAACCACCCTTACAAGTGCAATTACCTTCTACAAAGCATAAATCATAAGTGTGGCTGGATGGAAGCCCCTAAGCCATCTGTCCTAATGGATTCATCCCAAGGTGCACCAGACACCCACCCCAGGGCCAACATGATGAGGGACTTCCACCCATCAAGGGTTATTTAACAGAGCCACTAGGCCAGCTACCAGAGTATCTCAAGGAACAAGACTTTAGCCTATAGGGAGTCCCGAGACGAGAAGGTGCAAGAAGTCCCCTCACCTCAAATATAGCCCATAAACATGCCTAGGACACTCCTCCGTGAGTTTACCTTCACAACCTCTTTTAACTCAACAACGGGGGGGGGTCTTGACCTTTCTCGAAAAAACCTGTTCCCGTGAACTACTATGCGTTTCAGTCATCCTGCTTGAAGATAATTGTTGGGAACCTCCTCTAGTTTGTTCTTGAGGTCAAGAATTTCCATGTGTAATGCATCACTCTAGGTATGGAGAGATTCCTATGCTTTGTTATCAACCAACATTTATTTTAGAATTAAATTCTCGGATTCCCACTCTGAAACTCTATTTCAAAGGTGTTGTCTGTCGATTGCACACCAACAGCAAAAATCTTTCGAAAGTTGTCTCCTCACTTAGGAAAGTGGGAGAGGTGTGACCTTGGGGGCAAGCACAGAGCCAGGTACTATCACCTACTCCTAGCTCCTCCGTTTAGGCTAACTCCTAATGAAGCCAAGGGAGGTAGTCCCTACAAAAGAGTTTCTACGGCTCTTAAGTTGTTAAAGTGTTTTAAAAGGTTGTGGATGCGGATGGGTGTTGTTTAGGAGTTATAGTGATTGAATGTGTTTGTTTATTATGAACTTGACGCATAAGATAAATCAATCCACGTTGCTATCAAGAGAATCAAAAGATGAACAATAATTCAAGACTTATCAAAAGATGCATTCACAGCTAAAAAATAAACAGGCCTAAGACAATTGATCCAAATATAACAATTATGCATAAAATAATAGACCAGTGTCTTATGGAGTCAGAGTACTACAATGCATAAAGAAATTAACAACAAGTCTTGAAATAAAGCTAGTGAATATTAAGTTGTGCAAGTGCTCTTGGTATATTTTAAATGTTTTTAAGGGGTCTTTCTTATGGTGTCAACGAAGGTTTGTCAAGAGTCGGGAGAATGTTCCAAGTTTAATCTGTTGAAGACATGACGACCCGCCCAGTATCCTAGGCTGGTATCGCGAAGATTGACCATATAGTTGAAAAGCTTAGACAGCGGAGAGTTCTGGTGCCTCTACTAAGAAGAACTTAGGAAATTCCCTACAACGTCGGTGTGTTGGTTATGGGATTTAAATTTTATTATGTTTCTCTCGCAAGATTAAAAAACCAATGCCGTTTCTGGGTACTCCGATTTTGAAGTCAGTCAGAGCATACTCCGGCAAGGAAACAACGAAGTTAATTAATTATGGGGGAGTGAGTTGCAAATTTTATTAAGTCGATTAATTAAGACTCTCCGATAGAGAGCGCTCTTGACCTTGCCTTATGACAAAGGTTCAAGAGACTTAGTTAATATAAATGCCTAATGCAAGGATATGCAAGTCTAACTATGCTCTCCAATAGAGAGTGCTCTTGACTTGGGTTATGACAAGTTCAAGAGACTTAATTAATTAATTGATTAAACTTTTAAGAAAAAGAAAGCTAAACTACCCAAGAGTCTCTTTCAGGCTTTTTAGGCCCTAATCGGGAAAACATGGGGATAAGTAAAATTATATCAAAAAAGTAAACAGACTTTGCATTCAGCTAAGTAAATAAACAAAGAAACCTTTTTACTTTTATATTTTATGAATGATGAACTAATAAGAAATAAACTACCTTACTTTAATGAAAAAAAAAAAACTTCTAATGATTATAAAATTATTCTATCCTTCTACCTTTAGCAGTTTATTAAACAAAAAATACAAGCATGACAAAGAGACGATACAAGCTTCCCCCAAATGGGGGAAGAGGGGTGTGGGAGCCGTAATCCCACTCACTCTTTATTAACTTTTTACAATGCTTGAAGTTTGGAGTCCTTTGTGATCTTGAGAATGTCTTCAAGGAAACCTAGAGAATGGGGATGAAGAAAGGGGAAAAAATAATGTTTCTTGGAGCTTATATCTTTGATTTTTTGCCAGCATTCCCGCTTAACCTGTCATCAAAAGAGAAAAACCAGCGAGCTATTTTCCTGCAAAACGATGGATTAAACAATACAATACACTAACAAAATACACTTAATACTTAAGCAAAGATAGGAACTTTATGCTACTTCAAGTACTAACTAGATCTAAGTAAAAATGCAAAAATTTTGACACTTCCTAGATTTAGAAATGAGAGCAAGTAAGATGTAAATGATTAGCTTTATAAATCAGAATTTTACTTGCAAACATAAAGTGGAGAAATTGCAAAATTTTAATTTTAGGATGAATAAAGAAGATAAAAGAGCTTGAAAAAATCGCCGCAAAATCGGCAAAAATCGAAAAAAGCGCGATTTTTTCCTTGGGCCAATTTTTTGCCGAGGAAAAATCAAGCTTTTTAAAAAAAATTGAAATCGCGATTTTTTCTTAAAAAGCGCGTTTTTTTGGTAAAAAGCACGAGTCGACTGAAAAAAGCGCCCAGGCAAGCAACCCGCGGCTTAGAAAAGGGAAAACTTGGTTTTTTTTTTCTCATTTGGCAAATGAGCTTGTTGGAAGTGGAGGAGAAGGGCTTGAGGAGACCACCAACACCTTTGGAGGCTTTCAAACACCATTTAGCATCTCAACCAAGGATTTTTGTGGAGCAAGTGTTGAAGGTATGTGCATTTTATCCATTGTTTTTCTATCTTTTGCCATGGACTGTTTGAAAGATTTTTTGCATATTTGTTTTACTATTTCATTGCCTATTTCTTGTCTATTTCTTTGCTATTTGTTTTTACTATTTTGCCATTGATTTCCATGCCCCAAAAAATGAAAAAAAGTCCCAATGTAAATGGGGGTTTTAAAAAATTAGAATGGAAAATAGCATGCTTGTTTTTTTACTTTTTAGCCACCCTCTTCTTCTTATCTTTCATGGCTTTAAATCTAAATTTAGAGGTATGATTTTTTAAGCTAGAATGTTGCTATTATTTTCCAATGGAGTTTAATGTAATTTTTTTTTTTTTTGTGCCCTAGGGTTGCATTTGAGTTGAAGGCTTGAAGCATTCCAAATTTCCAATTGCAAAAATGCCAAAGACATTGGACCCATTTTGGCAGTATGGTGAGCTTGAGGATGGCAACAATAGGAAAAATTTGAGTTGCAAATTATGTGGGCATCACATGGCAGGAGGGGTTAATAGGTTGAAATACCATTTAGCCAAACTTCTTGGCCATGATGTTGGCCTTTGTATTGTAGTGACCCCAGAAATCATGAGAGCTGCCCATGATGCCATCCATGAAAAAATGAGAAAGAAGGATGAGATCGCTGCAAACAAAGCTGAGCTTGCAGCTTTTGGCCAAGCAAGAAGTTTAGGTGCATCTATATCTACCACTATCGGTGAGGGTAGTGGGAGGGGCTCCACAGCTTCACCTCGTGGGAGGGCGGGGCACACATCCCATTATGTTGGACCAGGCTCACAACCTTCTATCAAGTCAGTTGTAAAGAAATCAGAAAAGGTAGAAGTGGACAGGGTAATGGGAAGGTGTCTTTACTGGAGTCACATACCTCTTAGCATTGTTAAAAACAATCCATTTTGGCAGCTAATGTGTGATTCCATTGCAGTAGTTGGGCCAGGTTATAAAAGTGCCACCTTTGAGGAGTTGCGGGGCCCAATCCTTCAAGCAGAAAAGATGGACATCGGTGCTAGGTTGGCAGAGTTCAAGCAGTCATGGGAGAGCACTGGATGCACAGTCATGTTAGATGGGTGGACAGACGGTAAGGGTAGAAGCCTTATCAACTTCTTGGTACATTTTCCTAGAGGTACCATGTTTGTGAAATCAGTTGATGCATCGATACATGTAAAAGATGCAGCACTTTTATGTGAGTTGATGGATGGGTTCATACAGGATATTGGGGCGCACAATGTTGTGCAAGTTATTTCAGATAATGCAGCTAATTATGTGGTTGCTGGCAGGATGCTTATGGATAGGTATCCCTCTTTGTTTTGGACTCCATGCGCTGCTCATTGCATTGATTTGATGTTGGAGCATATGGGGAAA
>LPNX010455171.1:140185-184472 GCA_001517045.1 Pseudotsuga menziesii | reverse complement strand
TTCATCGACCCATTCATGCAGCAGGACTCTTCCTCAACCCTGCATTTGCCTACAAATGCAATTTTGATTTTGATGGTGAGGTTTTGGAGGGGCTTTTCACTTGTATTCAGAGGTTGATACCTGATTATGACACTCGCAATGCACTCAATCGCGAGATAGAGGTGTATCGGGATGGTACTGGAGTATTTGGCTTTGCTGATGCTATTCGTTACAGGACCGTATTCATGCCAGGTAAATTATTAACTTATTAGACCGTTTTAACTTTTAAGTTTTCACCTTTATTTGAAAGATGAATTATGATTTATTTATATTTATTTCTTGTTTGAACTTTGGTGACATGTAGCCACTTGGTGGCGAACCTATGGTTTGAGAACACCGAATTTACGGAAATTTGCCATTAGAATCCTTAGCCAAACCTGTACAGCTTCGGGATGTGAGCGAAATTGGAGTGTATTTGAAAAAATACATGCAAAGAGACGAAGAAGGTTAGAAACTTAGAAGTTAGAACTTAGAATTTGAATTTTGAACAAAGCAATTGCATTTAAATGTTTAATGCAATTTATGAATCTACGATCCTCTAGACTCTAAATTTTTTTTATTACCCTCTTACAGGTTGGAGTTCACGTGTCTTAATGACTTGGTGTATGTTCATTACAACCTTCACTTGTGGATGGCACATATACAGAAAGAACTTGATGCAAATGCCATCTCCTTGGACAATATTGATATATTGTCGAAGTGGAGGGTGGAGATTGAGATTCCTATCATGGAGGAGGCACCTGCATGGCTAGAGGAGGCGCAAGAGGAGGGGCAAGTGGAGGAGGAGGAGGAGGAGGAGGAGGAGGAGTAGGAAGTGTTTGGAGGCACCATGGAGGCATCGCCACCACCTTCTACACCGCTTGATATATCTAGTCCTCCATCCATCTCTCAGCGTCGAGTATTAGATGCAGGCTCAGGGCCTTCTACTGCTACTTCTAGTGCTAGGGGCAGGCCTGACAAGAGACCCATGATATTTTCCCATAAAAGGGGAAGAGGGCATTGATATTAGATAGCTAGATGCTAGTTTTCCTCAGATACATTTATATATGTTATGTCATTTTGTATTGTTTAAACTTTATACACTTTTGACTCTTGAGTCCTTGATTGGACAACTATGATGTTTCAGACTTTCAGTATCAACTTTGATGTATCGTTTTATATTTGGCATGACTACATGATGAAGATATATATCAGTGCTTTCTTCATATTTATGTTCCAATATGTTTTTCTGATGTTATTATTGCTTTATATGTTTAAAATTCTAAAAAAAATGCATGTATTTTCTATTTTTTAATGTTTGCCGACTTTTGCCGATTTCTCCCGATTTTTTCGCCAATGTTACTGAGAAGTTGTAATCAAGACCCTCGCCGATTTTTTGCCGAGGCCGAGTTTTTCAACGTTGGATCATAAAACCACTTGGATCTTGAATCCTTGAAACCACTTTGGATCCCAAATAGCATGCAGCTGCTAGAAACGCATGCTGGGCTCCAAGAAAATGAGATGCAGCTTAGCTCAACCTTCTACTTGGTACGGTGAAGTGATCTGCAAACAAAAGCTTATACACTTGCCAAAACGGGGGTTAAATCATGTATTGTTTACTAAACAAATCACAAAAGCATGAAATATAGCTGAATAAAACAATGCTCTTTAAGATTTCTTAAAGTAAATGGAATAAATAGGTAACTTGAAAGCTACAAATACCTATTCTTACGTGCTTTTATAAGCCCTCTAAAGCATGTATTAATACCCACAAATTAGCAAAAGCAAAGAAATTGAAATAATATCACCTCATTAACCGGAACATATGCATCCAAGATCTACACAGCATGAGACTCCAAAGCCTTTCTTTATTAAAAAATAGGTTGAATAAGAGCAACAAGCATTACAATATTTCACCAGAGGTTCTCTACATCAATCATCCACCTCTAATAAAGCTCAAAGAGCCTCTATTTATATGAAGAGAGAAGGCTAAAACCCTAAAACCAAACTAAGAGTAACACCGGAGTAATTGAATGAGCTCGACATGATGATTTGGAGTTGAACGGAGCTGCAACTGAGTTGTAACTGAGTGCTGGAGTAATGAGGGGGGGTGAGGTGGCTCATCCTCCTTCGTAATGATCACCCAACCAATAGATAACCCACACTTCAACCAAAAACGGATTTGACCAAAGAGGGCAAATTTCTGACTGATAGTTCAACAGCTACACTCCGATACTTGATCTGAAACTGACCGATATTGATTGGAACCATCATAAATGCTCCATGCCATGTCATTAGCCTTTTATTTCGCTGAATTCGGATTAATTTGGAGATTTGGATTTTCTCCAAAATAATCATTTTTATTAATTAATCAATATTTTCCCCAAAACTGACTTTTTTTGAGAAAATATGAGTTATGTGGCCAAATGATGATCTGAAACTTGGTGCTAGCTGGCTAGCTAGTCATGAATTATTTTTGGCTTAATGTTAGAGCCTTCAATCACTGAATTCGGGTTTCGGATGACCAACTTATTACAAATTGAATTTTTCCATTTAAATTATGGAAAAATTTAATTAAAAACTTGGGAAAAATTTAAAAAACAAAATTGACGCATCCGGTAAAAAAATTTCAAAAAATTTTCTGAGGGTCCTAGTGACTTAGGACATGACCATGCTTTATTCTAACAATGTCTAGTAGGTTTATATATACTCAGTTGGGCTCTAATAACCCCCCAAGGCCCAAAATTCAAAATCGAGCATTCCAGCTATGGAGGAAGCAGGAGAAAACCTCGTCAATTATACTCGGCTATAGGCAAAGCATAATTGTCAAGGGCAAAAACCTCCCTAGAATACCTTAGTTGAAATTCTATGTCTTAGGAGGCCGAACCACTCAAAACACCCTACTAGCACATTTTATTACAAACCCCGCGGGGCCATGGTCATAATTATTCAAACAAAAAACTGACTAGTCAAAACAGGCTCGACACAAAGGCAGATCATCTGATACACTGGAATCAAACATTTATCATGTTTGTCAACTGGCGACTCCTCAACTAATCCAACTAAGTGCAAAATTAGTGGATAACATCTAGCTCCAACTGTGGGACATGTGCTCGATCTAATCTCTTATGCAAGGAGAGCATACGAGAACCCCAGAATCTCTGGTTTCCATATCCTGTAAAAACATCTCAACTTGACAAGAAAACCTTAGTAGCACAAGTTTTATGAAAAAGAGCCAATGATCCAAAAGTTGCTTTATTCAAAGAAAAAAAACTTCACTGAAAAATTTATTTATTTCTAAGTACATAAAGAAAATGCTAAAGTAAACGCTCACTTTAAGGAGCCTATTTTCCTGCTCTAAGCATGATACACAAAAGGATAGGTGTAATCATAAATCCAGTGTAGCCACCTAAGCATTTTATCAATCTAAAAAAGTTTTTCCTTGTCTTTGGTTACCAACCAAAGTAAGGAGACAATTTCCAGAAAATGCAAACCTGCGTGATGATCCAGAATGGGCAGGCTGGATGGAGAATCATAGGCATGAATAATGTCGTCAAACTTCTTCCCAAACTGGTAGGTGCTCATGCAGGCTGCTTCTATCCATGACTGGATAGCGCTGGTATACAAATCGAGATGATGCGACAAGTCAACTACTCTATGATGTTGATCATCAAGGCTTATCAAATAATAACTCGTTGTATAAGCCCCAAGCTACTCCAAAACATAAGGAACATCTATATGTGAAGACGATGATTGAGAAAAAACTTCAACTAGTTGTATCCCATCTGATTCTTCACCGCGCTGCCTTTTCAAGTCCTTATTACAGATACTCAGATACAATTCTGACTGATCATATGAAAACTCTAACTGTTCTTATTTACAACTTTCATAAGTCTCAAAATAAACACTCCCCTCGCTGAACACATCATAGATGAGATTCTCAAAAATATTTTCAAAAATATCATAGGTTGGATTTTCAATAAATGTCCAATAATCATCATCGCCATCTATGTCGGATATGAGAGATGCCTCATCACTAGTATCAAATCCCTGGCTACACTCCTCGTTCTTCTCAAAACAATCTTCTTCAAAAAGTTGGGTTTCAAAGATATCACAGGGGACCCAACTTTCCAAATGTTTGTGATCAGGTGGAAAGCATGGAGGACTCTCATCACATGAAACCTCTAAGATTGGATTTTCAATTAAAGTCTCATAGTTATCATCCATTTCAGATGTAAGGGATTCTTCCTCACTTGTATCACATCCATGGCTATATCCCTCCTCATGATCATAATCATCTTCTTCATAAAAAAGGTCACAAGGTAGTAAACCTTCCAAACTATCATCATTATGCTCATTTGTAGGATTAGTACCAAAGTTTTTAGTGAGGTTATCCAATTGTTGATTATAATCTTCGACTTGACCCCGAGTTTCTATGGTGACAGGAGGGAGCTATCCAACTACATTAATGTACTCAGGCTCGCTTGATGATGCTTTAGGACCACAACCCTCTGGAAAACCATGCTCCTGAATATAGCATGCATAATAGCAAGAAGATTCCTCATGTAAATCTCTGCACGCCCTACAGAATGGTTTATAAGGCTCAACCATATTAGCAGCCTCTAGCTAATGAGAAGGCCTCTGCTCATGGTTGGGATTCTTTCTCTGCCATGTTTTTCTTGTAGGGAAAGTTCTAGGAGGTGGCGGAGGTTGAGTTCTTTCAACAGTTATGACCCTATTCTGATCCTCTTTAATCTGCGCTAAGTGCTTCCTTTCCATGTCCTGCATTTTCTCTGTCAGGTCCATGAGCTTCTTCTCATATGCTTCGTTTGATAACTCTTTTCCTGTAGGTTCAACAGTTTTCAGAGGAGTTGATGATCTAGAATAACCCTGGATGTTTGACTCTCCTGAAGACTGCATATTCTTATCAATTTTAATGGCCAAATTCTGAGGTTGAAGCAGTGTGGTTGGCTCCTTGTCTCTAATCTGGTACTGGATCTTGCCACTTAATGCTTCTATGTAATAATCCAAAGTGGAAACTGTAGGAGGAGCATGAGTGGCAGGGATGGAATTTGACAACTCTGTGAACCTATTGTTGAACTCATCCATGGTTTCTGTATTAGACTTCTTCATACTAGTCAAGGCTGCCACTAGATGTCTAGGTTCTTTTTTACTGCCAAACTTTCCAAGGAAAGCAATCTTGAAATCTGCTATGGTAGTGAACGAGTTGTTTGGCAAATTATCATACCAATTTCCATCTTTGCCATCCGAATACAGAGCAAACAAGGTCATGTAAACATCTTCATGCTTGTCAGCACCCCTGACATAAGAACCACAGTGTCTGGAGAAATTCCTGATGTGCTACTCAGTAGAGATGGAGGCATTAGTGCCATTAAAAGTCATAAGCTTATCGATAGCCTTTTCGGAAATGTCATGAGGTTGACCTGCTATCGGAGTAAAGTTGAGTAGAGTAAAGAACTCACCCATTGTGTCAAGGAAACAGTTTTTTTTTGCAAATTTTCTAAGTTTTCTGAAAATAAAATGTGGATGTCTGAAATAGACTCAGATCCAAGTTCTGCAAGGATCCTACGAAAAGCTAGTTTGTTCAGTCTCCTCCTATAGACTTTTTCAGGGCCAGGGATAACATTGAACAAACCTTCAAAGTTTCTTCTAGTTGAATACCTTGAGGTGTTAACTGACAGTGGAGTTGCCAGGTGGACTTAAGTCTAATTTCGGAGAGTGATTGGACAAAAAATCTAACAAAAAGGGGGAAAAAGGTAAAATACTAAAAAAGAAACAAAGGTCGTCCAGGAACAAAAAGATTTGTCCCCGGCAGCGGCGCCAAAAGATGTTGTCTGCCGATTGCACACCAACAATAGAAATCTTCCGAAAGCTGTCTCCTCACTTAAGAAAGTGGGAGGGGTGTGACCTTGGGGGAAAGCACAGAGCCAGGTACTGTCACCTACTCCTAACTCCTCCATTTAGGCTAACTCTTAACGAAGCCAAGGGGGGTAGTCCCTACAAAAGAGTTTCTATGGCTCTTAAGTTGTTAAAGTGTTTTAAAAGGTTGCAGAGCGGATGGGTGTTGTTTTGGAGTTATAGTGATTGAATGTGTTTGTTTATTATGAACTTGACGCATAAGATAAAGAAATCCGCGTTTCTATCAAGAGAATCAAAAGATGAACAATAATTCAAGACTTATCAAAAGATGCATTCACAGCTAAAAATTAAACAGGCCAAAGACAATTGATCCAAATATAACAATTATGCATAAAATAATAGACCAGTGTCTTATGGAGTCAGAGTACTGCAATGCGTAAAGAAATTAACAGCAAGTCTTGAAATAAAGCTAGTGAATATTAAGTTGTCCAAGTGCTCTTGGTATATTTTAAATGTTTTTAAGTAGTCTTGCTTATGGTGTCAACGAAGGTTTGTCAAGAGCCGGGAGAATGTTCCAAGTTTAATCTGTTGAAGACATGACGGCCCGCCCAGTATCCCAGGCTGGTATCGCGAAGATTGACTAGCTAGCTGAGAAGCTTAGACAGCAGGGAGTTCCGGCGCCTCTACTAAAAAGAACTTAGGAAATTCCCTACAACGCTGGTGCGTTGGTTATGGGATTTAAATTTTATTATGTTTCTCTTGCAAGATTAAAAATCCAATGCCGTTTCTGGGTACTCCAATTTTGAAGTCAGTCAGAGCATACTCCGACAAGGAAACAAATTTTATTAAGTCGATTAATTAAGATTCTCTGACAGAGAGCGCTCTTGACCTTGTCTTATGACAAAGGTTCAAGAGACTTAGCTAATCTAAATGCATAATGCAAGGATATGCAAGTCTAACTATGCTCTCCGATAGAGAGTGCTCTTGACTTGGCTTATGACAAATTCAAGAGACTTAATTTTTTTAAATGATTAAACTTTTAAGAAAAAGAAAGCTAAACTACCCAAGAGTCTCTTTCAAGCTTTTTTAGGCCCTAATCGAGAAAGCATGTGGGTAAGTAAATTATATCAAAAAAGTAAACGGACTTTGCATTCAGCTAAGTAAATAAACAAAGAAACCTTTTTACTTTTATATTTTATGACTGATGAACTAATCAGAAATAAACTACCTTACTTTAATGAAGAAAAAAAACTTCTAATGATTATGAAATTATTTTATCCTATTCTACCTTTAGCAATTTATTAAACAAAAAATACAAGCATGACAAAGGGACGATACAAGCTTCCCCCAAATGGGGGAAGAGGGATGTGGGAGCCGTAATCCCACTCGCTCTTTATTAACTTTTTACAATGCTTGAAGTTTGAAGTCCTTTGTGATCTTAAGAATGTCTTCAAGGCAACCTGGAGAATGGGGATGAAGGGGAAAAAATAATGTTTCTTGGAGCTTATATCTTTGATTTTTTGTTAGCATTCCCTCTTAACCTGTCATGAAAAGAGAAAAACCAGCGAGCTATTTTCCTGCAAAATGATGGATTAAACAATACAATACACTAACAAATTACACTTAGTACTTAAGCAAAGATAGGAACTTTATGCTACTTCAAGTACTAACTAGATCTAAGTAAAAATGCAAAAATTTTGACACTTCCTGGATCTAGAAATGAGAGCAAGTAAAATGTAAATGATTAGCTTTATAAATTAGAATTTTACTTGCAAACATAAAGTGGAGAAATTGCAAAATTTTAATTTTATGGTGAATAAAAAAGATAAAACCACTTGGATCTTGAATCCTTGAAACCACTTTGGATCCCAAATAGCATGCAGCTGCTAGAAACGTATGCTGGGCTCCAAGAAAATGAGATGCAACTTAGCTCAACCTTCTACTTGGTACGGCGAAGTGATCTACAGACAAAAACTTATACACTTGCCAAAACAAGGGTTAAATCATGTATTGTTTACTAAACAAATCACAAAAGCATGAAATATAGCTGAATAAAACAATGCTCTTTAAGATTTCTTAAAGTAAATGGAATAAATAGGTAACTTGAAAGCTACAAATACCTATTCTTACGTGCTTTTATAAGCCCTCTAAAGCATGTATTAATACCCACAAATTAGCAAAAGCAAAGAAATTGAAATAATATCACCTCATTAACCGGAACATATGCATCCAAGATCTACATAGCATGAGCCTCCAAAGTCTTTCTTTATTAAAAAATAGGTTGCATAAGAGCAACAAGCATTACAATATTTCACTAGAGGTTCTCTACATCAATCATCCACCTCCAATAGAGCTCAAAGAGCCTCTATTTATATAAAGAGAGAAGGCTAAAACCCTAAAACCAAACTAAGAGTAACACTGGAGTAATTGAATGAGCTCGACATGATGATTTGGAGTTGAACTGAGCTACAACTGAGTTGTAACTGAGTGTTGGAGTAATGAGGGGGGGTGATGTGGTTCATCCTCCCTCATAATGATCACCCAACCAATAGATAACCCACAATTCAACCAAAAACGGATTTGACCAAAAAGGGCAAATTTCTGACTGATAGTTCAACTGCTACACTCCGATACTTGATCTGAAACTGACCGATATTGATTGGAATCATCATAAATGCTCCGTGCCATGTCATTTAGCCTTTTATTTCGCTGAATTCAGATTAATTTGGAGAGATTTGGATTTTCTACAAAATAATCATTTTTATTATTAATCAATATTTTCCCCAAAACTGACTTTTTTTGAGAAAATATGAGTTATGTGGCCGAATGATGATCTAAAACTTGGTGCTAGCTAGCTGGCTGGTCATGAATGATTTTTGGCTTAAGGTTAGAGCCTTCAATCACTGAATTCGGGTTCCGAATTACCGACTTATTACAAATTGAATTTTTCTATTTAAATTATGGAAAAATTTAATTAAAAACTTGGGAAAAATTAAAAAATTAAAAAATTAAAAAAATAAATTTTGATGAATGTCTAATAGGTTTATATATACTCAGTTGGGCTCTAATAACCCCCCAAGGCCCAGAATTAAAAATCGAGCATTCTAGCTTTGGAGGAAGCGGGAGAAAACCTTGTCAATTATACTCGGCTATAGACAAAGCATAATTGTCAAGGGAAAAAAACTCCCTGGAATACCTTAGTTGAAATTCTACGTCTTAGGAGACCGAACCACTCAAAACACCCTACTAGCACATTTTATTACAAACCCCGCAGGGCCATGGTCATAATTATTCAAACAAAAAACTGACTAGCCAGAACAGGCTAGACACAAAGGCGAATTATCTGATACACTGGAATCAAACATTTATCATGTTTGTCAACTGGCGGCTCCTCAGCTAATCCATCTAAGTGCAAAATTAGTGGATAACAAAAGGGAATCCACAATCTACTTGTAATTATGCCCATTAATTTAGCAATGTTTCAAAAGTATTAAAGTTGTGGAGACTGTTGTCCGCTGATTGCACACCAGCAGCAAAAATCTTCCGAAAGTTGTCTCCTCACTCGAGAAAGTGGGAGAGGTGTGACCTTGGGGGCAAGCACAGAGTCAGGTACTATCACCTACTCCTAGCTCCTCCGTTTAGACTAACTCCTAACGTAGCCAAGGGGGTAGTCCCTAACAAAGAGTTTTTAAGGCTCAAAGTGTTTAAATACATTTTATGAAGGTGATGCAGATGGGTGTTGTTTAAGAGTTTGTTATGATGAAAGAAGATTATAATTCTAATAACTGAAAAATAAATATAAGAAGAAAAGCAATCCACGTCGCTACACCAAATTAAAAGATGAACAATATGACGAGGACTTGTGAAATAAACTAGCATTCAGAGATAAAGATTTTATAAACCAAAGGACAAATGGTCCAGATTAATGATGATGCATGAAATGACAAACCAATGCCTTATGGAGTCAAAATTCTAAGATGCTTGAAAAATAATGAAAGTATAAGTCTCGTAATAGTGCTAGTGAAAGTGTCCTACGATTGCTCTTGGTTTATTTTAAAGATTTTTAATGGTCTTGTTTATTATGGCTTGTCAAAAGGTATCAAATACCAACCGGGAAAGCGTTCAAAGTTATTCCGTTCTAGACATGTCGGCCCGTCCAGTATCCCAGGCGGGTGTCCGTTGGATTGACCAGCTAGCCGGGACTTTAAGACAATAGGGAGTTTCGGTGCCCTTACTGAGAATTGACTTTGAATGCTTTCTACAACGCCTGTGCGTTGGTTATGGGTAAAATTTTATTATGTTGTTATTTGCGAGATTAACAAGTCCGTTCACCGTTCTGAGTACGAGCCCAACTATGAAAGTCGACAGAGCATACTAGGTGAGGGATAGCAACGAAATAAATTAATTAAAGGGGAATGTGAGTTGGTTGCAAATTTTATTATAAAAACAAGTAAACCCTCCGACAGAGAGCGCTCTTGACTTTGTCTTATGACAAAAGTTCAAGAGTCTTAGCTATTCTATATGCCTAAATGCAAGGATGATGCAAACATACTAATATGCTCTCCAATAGAGAGTGCTCTTGACTTGGATTTCGGCAAGTTCAAGAGACTTAAAATTAAGTTAATAAATTAAACAAAGCAAAAGTACATGAAATAAATTAAATTAAACAAACCCTTCGATAGAGAGCACTCTTGATCCACCTTACGGTGAGATTCAAAAGATTTTAATCATTTTTACTTTTTGCAAAATTATATCAAATAAAAACAAAAACTAAGTTAAAACTAAGTAAAAGAAACAATAAGTTTTTCCTTTTTTAAAACTTTAATGAAAGCAAAAAACTTTTCAAAATGAAACTATCTTTTCCTATTCTATTCTAGCCATTTACTCTACAAGCATGCAAATATGAAAATGTGGACGATACAGGCTTCCCCCAAATGGGGGAAGAGGGGTGTGGGAGCCTTTATCCCACTTGCTCTTTATTAACTTTTTACAATGCTTTTTTTATGTTTTTGCCTCTTCTTGAATGAGCAAGGTGAGAAAGGGAAAGAGAGAAGAGGAAGGTGTTTTTGTCTTTTTTGCTCTTTGCTTGCTTCTTTGCTTGCTTTTAGCCTTTGGGCTTTTCTTGATTTTCCTGAAAATAAGAGCTTTTAACACTGAATTGTTATATGTTAGTCAAAAATAAAATGAAATAAATCTACAAACTAACATAAAAAAAAAGGTAAACTTCTACAATGAAAATGGAGAGAAAATAGAAGAAAAAGCTACGAAACAGAGGAGGAAAAAGGCAAAAAGAGGGTTGAAACAAAAGGCAAAAGAGGGCTGCAAACTGAGTGAAGAAGGATGCAAACTAAAGTGAAAGAGGGCTGCAAAAGAGGTGAAGAAAAAGGCTGCAAGTAGGGTGGAAAAGAGGAAGAAAGAGGGCTGCAACTAAGGGAAAAGAGGGTTGCAACAAAAGGTGAAGAAAGGACAAAAAGAGGGCAGCGAAAAGAGAAGAGGATGAGCAAGCCAAACAAGGCAAGAAAGGGGAAGACAAAGGATGGATAAATGGAACTTAGGGCTTCTTGAAGTAACTGGTAACCAAAAAAAAAAATTATCTTATGGATGGAACACAAGAGAGAGAGAGTTACTCCCAGCTTTCTTTTTGTAGCAAAAGATGACGAACCCTGTAGGTCCTACAATCACAAAGTGTTAAACTCAAAAGGGTTGTTTTGAAGCATGGGATAGAAGCAGCTAAGCTCACACCCTTCTACAATCTGTGAAGCCTGATAACACACAAAAGCTCAATACAAGAAGTGAGATCAAAATTATATGCTAGTATGCTAGGAAAATCAAATCAAGATCAACATTTCGTATTACTGACTATTCATGTCCATCTAGATATTAATCTACTTTGCCTAAATAACCAAATTGAGACAACAAATGGCTATTCTACTGTGCCAACAATGGCCTTCTTGAGCTAGCAAAATAATTAATCACATACAAGTATTAAAAGAGAGGAGTTAGAGACAATATCACCTCAACCATGAGGAATTCACCACAATCAAAAGCCCATAGACCTCCAAAGTCGAATATCTTTATTAACAATTCCAAAGAAAATGCTTGATACAATTTTCTCAGAGTAACTCTACCACAAAAGTTCCATCCTGTAGAGCTCAAAAGAGCCTCTACTTATACAAAGAGAGAAGACCAAAACCCTAAAACCAAACTCCATCAAATGAGGGCCAATCCCCATGATTAAGCAAACTCGGCACATGATTGAGAGCCCAAACCTAACTCAAAAGTTGGTGTGAGTGAGGGGTGGCCTCCACCTAGGCAAGGCGCCCCCACTCCCAACCCTAACATCCAAATTCCATCCATTTAGGAGCCCACACGTGTGGTAGCACGAGCTTTGAGAGAGAGAGGGCGTGAGCTTGTGAAGGAGGCGTGAGCTTGAAGGTAGGTGTAGGTTGGTGTTGATGGGTACCAAACCCTTAGGGTTTGCACAAAACAATGAATGCATTCAATTCCCTACCTCGTACTAATCACCAAACCAATCACTGCTCTCCAAATCACCCAACTCGTGAGCTAGATGAAGAGGACGAGTTTGCTAACTGAAGGTGACTTTAATGCTCTCCGATTGTTAACTAAAGAGGATTTGTGCCGAGTTGAATCATCATAAATGCCCTTTGCCATGTCATTTATCCTTTTATTTTATTCAATTTGGTTTATTTTGGAGAGTTTTTTATTATCTCCAAAATATTCATTTTTAATATTTTAATTAATAATTTCTCCGTAAATGACTTTTTTGAGAAATTATTAATTATGAGGCTGAATGAACATCTGAAACTTAGGGATAGCTGGCCAGTTGATCATGAATGATTTTTGGCTTAAGGTTAGAGCCTTCAATCACTGAATTCGGACCCCGGATGACTGACATATTACAAATTTAAATTTTTTCATTTAAATTATGGAAAAAATTAATTAAAAACTTTAGAAAAATTAAAAACCCAAAATCCAAAGCGTCCGGTAAAAATTTTCTTCGAAATTTTTTCTAAGGGTCCTGGTGACTTAGGACATGACCATAGTCTATTCCAATAATGTCTAGTAGGTTTATACATATTCACTTGGGATCTAATAACTCCCAAGGCCCAGAATTCAAAATCGGGCATTCCAGCTTTGAAGGAAGCAGGAGAAAACCTCGTCGATTATACTCATCTATAGGCAAAACATAATTGACAAGGAAAAAAAACTCCCTGGAATACCTTAGTTGAAATTCTACGTCTTAGGAGACCGAACCACTCAAAAACCCTATTAGCACATTTTATTACAAACCCCGCGAGGCCATGGTCATAATTACTAAAATCAAAAACTGACTAGCCAAAACTGGCTAGGCATAAATGGCGGATCATCTGATACACTGGAACACAAACATTCATCATGTTTTTCAAATGGCGGCTCCTCAGCTAATCCAACTATGGTACAAATAAGTTGGCAACAGAGACAATTATCATGTTCTCAAAGGATGGAACGAGGTTTGGGTTGTCTCTAAGAAGAGTCCCTAATGTATTGCTAATTTCCTTATCTATATTAGCCATCTTAGGTCCCTTCTGTGAATCTTATAGGTCATTGAAACGAAAGGGTCTACTAGTAATTGTTGGACACTTCTATTAAAGGTAGTTGGATCAGTTTTGTTGCCAATGTCCATTAATCTCAACAAATATGTTGTGTGTATTTGTTCATGTCTTTTACACTGATGATGAATGGACCAAATTTTGAAGTTCCTTCTCATGGCATGCTAATAAATGGTTTCCATACCATATCCTTGTCCTCATGGTCTCATCAAGTCCTTGCAACTTATTTCAAATATCCTTCAACCTTTGCAAATGCTCAACAATTAAATCAGCTAAGCTCATCTTGAGTGACCCCAAATGAGACCTCAATTGTATGATTCGTGCCTTATTGTAAGCTACATACATATTGGCTGATGTAGGGGCATCTAGACCCAACCGAAACAATCGAAGATAGACGACGAGAGTGCCTAGAGGATAGCCGATGACCTCTAGAAGAAGGGAAGACAGTGGGTGCAGAGGAGCATAGCGATCGATGGGGTAGGAGGTCGACAGGAGGGAATTTGAGATTTTGACCGAATTGTAGACAACAGTTGATGGACCACGAGTCGACGAAAGAAAGCTAGACAGAAGAAGAAACATAGGCACGATGATTCCAACCAAAAGTGGTCGATGACCGATGGCAAAGGGGGCGAATCATTGACGACGACATTCTGACCAAAACCCAAGGAGAAGCAAAGAATTAAAGCAGACTGACTGTGGTAGGTGAAGGACCGACTGTAACCGGAACCCGACGAAATCTAAGCAGCAGGGTAGTTATAATAGTTTCAAAGCAGTTATGGCAGACTGGAGAAGGACAACAGGTAGCGTAACCTATTGAACTGAACTTGAGGATGTAGTTAATGCATCCATGGAGGTACCTAGGGGTCAGCAAAGCTTCTAGTGGAAGAGCTCAAGGACTATGCATCCAAGCGCAACTATAAATATCAGAGCATGTCCAGAGAAAGGGGCTTTTGGTTGTTGAACATTAGAACCTTTGGTAAGGTCCAGAGAGGAGAGCCGAGAGCAATGGACAATTGTGTGTTGTGAGATCTATGTGTGTTGCAGAGAGAGTGAGACTAAGAGTGAGTGTGTAGCATCGAGGATGAAGCATTCCCTCATGCACATGTTTGTTGTTATAGTCAATGTTTATTCTGACTGAACCATTGTAATATCTCATTGTAAAGAGATTCATTCATTTAATTGAAAATCCATACTTCTTGGCATACCAGCGTGTTTTTGTGTATTTTGTGTGCCCATTGCATAACTCTGACTTGGAGGCAGTCGACTGGTAACCCACCGACTGGCCTTACATCACTGGCCAAGTGTCCCAAGCATCATTGTGAGTTTTGCAATTATTTTTTATTGTGTAATACATCTTATATTTACAAGGACACATTTGTTTATATGGTGGGGATGACAACAAGGTTGATGGTTGCAACCGCAATATCAATATTTTCCTTATATGCATCCTTTATGATCTGTGGCTCAATATCAACAAGTTGTGGGTTTTGGGTAATCTTGTAGCCCCGTAATGGCTAAAGGATGCAAACATGTTGCATGGTGTCTTCCCATGTTTTGTAGCTTTCCACACGAAATCGTTTATGTGAAAACATTTAACACACCATAGATAGAGGGATGATGCATGTTATCATCCAAACTCACCTCTCAAGATAAAGTCCTAAATCTTTAGGGGCTTAGTAAAACTAAGAGGGACGCCAATGTCACCACACCACTCCCTCTTCCACTCTTTAGGTTGGCCAAGTGTCCCAAGCATCATTGTGAGTTTTGCAGTTATTTTTTATTGTGTAATACATCTTATATTTACAAGGACACATTTGTTTATATGGTGGGGATGACAACAAGGTTGATGGTTGCAACCGCAATATCAATATTTTCCTTATATGCATCCTTTATGATCTATGGCTCAATATCAACAAGTTGTGGGTCTTTGGTAATCTTGTAGCCGCGTAATGGCTAAAGGATGCAAACATGTTGCATGGTGTATTCCCATGTTTTGTAGCTTTCCACATGAAATTGTTTATGTGAAAACATTTAACACACCATAGATAGAGGGATGATGCATGTTATCATCCAAACTCACCTCTCAAGATAAAGTCCTAAATCTTTAGGTATGGGCTTAGTAAAACTAAGAGGGACGCCAATGTCACCACACCACACCCTCTTCTGCTCTTTAGGTTGGCTCTTTTCCAACTTGAGGGAGGCTTCCCTAGGAAAGGATTACTAAAGCTTTCAATTCAAGGTGAAATGAAGAGCCTATACAAGAAATATACAAGGTAATATACAAGAAATGAGGATGAATGGTTTGGAGACTAGTGTATTATCCATTGGGCGAAAGGGGTTTAAAGGTCAATATGAAGGATTTAAAGGAAATATTAGGAGGATTAGGGCAACAAGCTTACATAACCTAGTCACTCTAATGGCTTTACTAATTTCAAACATCTACAAAGGGAATATACTAGACTAGATATTTTCAAATGATTTTGGGAGGATAATTGACATGCAAGGGTAAGAAAGCATATAAATAAGAGTTGAGATACATACTACAACCTAAACTTCCAATTCACAACCATCACAGAAAAGACGAAAAATCTTACTTAATTCACCCAAAACCATTATCAATTGAAGATCTTATCCATAAGTAAAACATGAGGAGCATATTACCATTCAAGAAATGATTTAAGTGGTCATCCAAAGAAACCAATAGATATTCAATTAGGATCTATTTGTGCTAGAAGTTGTCTCCTGACTGCTAGAGAGACAAGCCTAACACATTTTGGGTTAATATGACTTGATTTGGATTTTAGAAGGTGGATCAGCAAGAATGAGAAAGAAGGGAGCAACAAACTAATAGTAGATCAGTGTTCTTCACCATTGGGCATGGATTGCTAAACCAGATAAAAATCAAAGGCAATCAAAGGCAATCAAATTGCACACCAGATAAAAATCTTATAAAATGATGGGAAGAAGAGTAGAAGAGATGACAAAAAGCAGAACATCCAGCAGGTAGGGATCCTCTCTGCAAAATGAATCCAAAATACTTAAATAAAACAGTAACTAATAGGCAAGATGCAGCAGATCCTCTACTACTTAAGAATAATTAATAAAAGGCAGCCATGATCCTCAAGGTCTGTGATTTACCCAAGCAAGATGATAAAGGAAAAATGTGAACAAAGGCACAATCTGATAGAACAACTTTCATGAATCTTTAATGAGAGAAACGTTTACATAAGAGGCCCCTCAGGGTTACAATGATTACATACAACTTAAAAATGCCTACTACAACTCTCTCAAGCTTCTAAGACCAACCTCCCTATTACAATCTCTAATCTGTATATTTATAACAAAAAATAGAGAATTGCATTCTTCTAAGATCGATGATCCTTTTTTGGACAGACCAAAACTGGCAAAAATTCAATGCTTTGTTTCCATACAGTTGCCTTGATTCAAATTGCTACTTGTTGTAGATCTTGTTACCTACTAAGTCATACTTAGTTGGATTTCAAGTAAGCCGACAAAGTAGAACAACTATACTCGTTCATCCTTCAAAGTTCAGAAGTCCGCCAATCTTTTTCTGGGAAATTTTTTAAAAGATTGATAGCTTGATGGGAAGATCAAAGATCAAACTCAAGTGCATCCCTCAATCACCTCCCTCAACTCAGCCTCTATTTGCTAGTGATGGATGTGCCCCCTCTGGGCCATTCTGGCTAAATAATGCATCACCTCTCATTCAAATTAGTTCGGGTTGGATCAGGGAGTGCCTGCTAGTTGTATTCTTGTTGTATCATTGTTCTTTGCATTGGAAATAAAGAAGCTTTGAAGGCTAATGGTGTTGTGCTTTTCTGTGTGGATCATGATTGTCATGGTGTATTGAGGTAACCTATTTCATTATTCAATTGCTTGCTCTTGCTTTGTGTATCTAGTTTAAGAACTAATTGCTCCCAATCAGTAAGAATAGAATGTTGTAAGTAAGTTTACTTGCTTGTTGCATTTTATTTTATATGTATGCTTAGAGATCTAGATCTAACATGTCTTATAAGGTTATCTGCATGTTGTTTTAATCTCAATTCATTTATATCACCAGATCTCATAGTTTCTTTGCACGTTTCTTGAGTAAGTTACAGGTTGTCCAGCGTGAAGAAGAAGTGGATATGGTTTGACTTATCTTCATCTTTAACATTTTCGAGACATAGTCCCTCTACATCCCACCAAAAATCCTCTTGGGTTATCTTTCCGGTAATGAGCTCTTCTCTACCTCCTATTTCTTTTTTTTAAAATCAATACTTTCCTTTGTTATCATTCTTGTTTACTTAGATCTATTGCACTAAAGGATAATTTTTTGAATTTAGATCTAGTTTTCAAGATTCAAATAGCTTATAGATCTAATAGTGCTCTAGAAATTTTACCTTTATTCAAGTAGATCTAGCTTAGGAAAGCTTCATTTTCGCAAGTATTATTAAATAGATTTTGAGCTTGCTTAAAGTAGTTTTTCTTTTAAGTTTAAAGTTAAATTTTGCAATCAAAATGCACATCATATTGGTTGCCCTAAAAGAAAGCCAAGATCTCAAGGAAAGATTGCTTCCCTTGGTTATCTTTGTCTGTTTATCCTAGATTTAACTTAGTAAATTTTTTAGAATTTTCGTGGATGTTCAAAGGCACTCTTAAAGTGTTTTTGAGCATCTTTAAAGATTGATAGCTTGTTGTTTTTGCAGGTTTGACAATCCAAGAGAAGGAGGCTCTGCCCAATTTTTTAGTTTTTGGACCAAAAGAAGCTTAACCCATCTCCCCTACTCTTGTCTAGTCATTTTTCAATTGATCTGTAAGCCTTTGGATCCCAGATAACAAGGACCAAAGTGCATCCTCATCTTTAATATTGTAACCATATAATAAAAGTTTTCGAGTAGGCTCCTCAGATCCCACTCTCCATCCCCCTGGGGGATTTGTGTCTGTGTCATTTTTCGTGATTTTTATGTTCTGTTTAGTTTAGAGTATTTTTTTGTAGATATGTATACTTTGATAAGTTATATTCAATACATCTTTCATTTTTTCAAAGTAATACAAATACTAACCCACTGCGCTATACCGAATTACCGAAAGGGAAAAGATTTGCGCAGTGTAGTAATTAGAAAACCTGTCCTTTTTTGCAATTTTACTTCTAAAATAAACTCCCTTGCTTTCTCGAGTACGGTTCACGAACAAGGGCTTGCCAAAGTACTGGACCTGGGAAGAGATTCTTGGGTTCTTTCCTTTCTAACTAAAAAACATTGTTCAAAAAACACTTAAAATCTACTAAGGATCTTTCCCCGTTATGCCCCGGATCTCTGCGGCTTTGACCAACCAGTAGATCACATCTAGAAAGGGATTGAGTGACTAGTTTAACTAGCCTTCACACCTTCAATTAACCTCCCAACAACAAAAATACAACGTTGTGTTTTGCTTCGTGTGGGGAAATTATACAGAGGAAGAGGAAATAACTGAAAAGCGACCGCAGGGTCCCGTCAGGATACATCTATGTTGGTGTAGTGTTGGACATCCCCATGTGACTTCCATTCAACCCACATTTCTTGTGTTCTACCACACTTAGTGAGTTTGGACATATTCCTTCTACCTTCATGGTATATCAGGAATCCCCCTCCCTCATAAGCCACTCATCAATTCACAATAATTTAAAATTTACCAAGAGACAATTGCAAAACATTCCACTCCAACATTATAGCACATCATATTTTGACTCCATTTAATTCAGCACTGGTCTATCTTTTTCTATCTGTATAAGCTTTGCTTGGATAATTTATGTGTTGAATGATCTTATACAAGCTCTTGTGGTGTTTATGTTGTTGTAATTTGTTCATCTTACAAATCTCTTGTTTCATTATTGTTGTTAAAAAACTCATTCATCTAAACCACTACCACTAAAGCTTAAATCAACCTTAGCAACCAAATAGGGTCTACCCCCTTGGCTTCGTTAAGAGTTTTCCTAAACGGAGGAATCAAGATCAAGTGACAATACTTGACTCGAGACTTTCCCCCAAGGATGCACTTAGTGGCTTGAAGATTACTGCCATGACAACCTAACCCCTTAGGTGCGTGAAAGGCGGCAACAGATCTCAAGTTGTTTTTGACAAGTGTTGAAGCTGAATAATATGAAGATAAGCTTTATTAATGCCTTGATATGTTGGATGATTCAAAATAGGCAAACTGTTACAAAAGATCCTATTATGAAGGAAGATGCTTTGACCATTAGCGCATCTTACATTTGTTTAAACTACTTGGACAACTACACATAGTTGCTCTACATATGACTGAGCCTTTGGATTCGATCCAGAATATAATTGAAAGAAAATCTTGAAGTTTTGATATTTAGAATTCTTTCGGCAGCATCAGGGACACTTGTATGGAGTGAAACGCCGCCAAAAGTATTCATGAATCACTTGAAATCTGATCTTAGCTTCTGATTCTGCGTCCTTGAATTTTGCTAGTTGAAGATATTATTTGGATTTCTAGAAATTTGGGATCTTCTTGATTGATCATTAATCTTTCAAAAGATGACATTTGCGAAATAGGAGGTTGAGTTGTTCAAGCTCAAACCAACTAGATCATCAAGATGTCTGAGAGTCTGAAATCACCTTACTCAGATTTCATTCCTTTCCTTCCATGGACCCTTCTTCGGTGAATAAAGCAATAACTTCATCTAATAGTTGGACAAGTATCATTTTGCTCAATGAATTCATGTATATTTGTGCACCAAATGCTTCATTATTAATGAAACTTGAACAAAAATACTTTCCAGCTTTTTGACTTGAGAAACTTTGATGAAAACAAACCAAATCTAGTGTTTCCATGATATAGTGGTCGATAATGACTTGGCATTTGAACACAGTCCTCGACCTTTGTGTGCTTACTTGGATTTAGTTTGAGCTCAAATGCACAAATCTTGACACTTGACCTCTAGGGTTTTCCCATTATACTCAATACATGTGCATAGATGTTGGGAGATGATGCTCTCGTCTTAAACATTTGTATGAGCGTCCCTTTGATTTTGCCACCTCGCTCCTCAATTCTTATCAAATGCTTGTGTGGATCTTTCTCGGCATTTTGTTGAAGAATACTCCTTGAAACTTAATGCAGAGCATTGGCACATGACCGTTCAATGTGTAAAAACTTTAGCACTTGTGTGCTCCGCCTCGGACACATGATGCGAGCGCTATCAAAGTTTGTTGTGATATCATCGAGCACCCTCCCCTTATTAATGTTGTCCTAGCATTTGGCTTGACAACTTTTCAGTCACTGTACAAGTTGGATATGGGTTCTCCCTTGATGCCTTTGGAAACTTGTTGATGCTGGTGTGCACATTTGGACTCAACACCTGGATACATGTTTTATTTGCTACTCCCATGTGTTTTGCACTTGTTTGATGATAGTCGACAATGATGCTTAACACCTACACGCTCATCATTCCTTGTGGGCATTGCTTGTTAACACAAAAAAATAAACTCTGCCTTCAGAACAATCAATCACTAACTCTAATATTAGCATTCAAATGATGAGAGTTCAAACTTCTAAAATGGTGAATGGTCTGAAACACTGACACTTGCGCAATTGGATTTTGGTTTTCATTCTTTCTACAATGGAAAGAAATCCCACACACATGAACACAAAGATACTATATTTGTTTGTAATCACCAGCGTTTCCATACCTAGACAACACGTAGTGCATTGAAAGGATTCATGGACTCTAGCTCGGTGGTCTTGACAAATGGATGATATCATGAGAGCTTGACTTGACTTCGAGGCATCGACTAGGTCAATGGGTCCTAGAACTTTATTTAATGGATATAACATCAACCCCAAGCTAAAACAAAAAAAACAAATATATAAAAATGATCAAAATCATTAAAAACTAAAAAAACAAATATACAAAAATGATCAAAATTATTAAAAACTATGATTTTGTGCCAATCATTTTAAACTTTTACTTCCAAATGAGATAAATGACAAGGGTAAGAGCAATTTATCATTTTTGGGAAAACAACTATGGAACTTGATTCATCAATAAACATAGGCATTTGACATAAAAACTCAGTTTCAAGGTAACTGATTTAGAATTGACAAATGGAAGGTGCTACCAGAATGTTTACTTCCCGCAGCAAATGTTTGATTAGTACTTTGGTTATTTTTTCTAAGAAGTTATTTCTGGTGATAACATGATCAATGGGATTTCACCCCAAATCCAATCATGAAAATAGACGAGGAAGGGCTACTCTTTATATAGAAAGTATAGCTCAACTTACTTTCCAATAAAATAATAATTTCCCTTTCTAGATCCACCATTTGCTCAATTAGTTTTTCTATAAAGAAAAACTAGCGGTTAAATCCACTTTTTTCTCCAAGGGAATAATACACTAATAATTTTCGTCAAACCAACACTTTGAGAAGAGTTCAACAATAATAAACAAATGGAGTTGGTTATATCCACTTTGCTACAAGTAACTAACTCCATGAGAAAGTTTCAATAATGAATAAACAATGTAATCACTCGGGCCAACAGAATCTCTAATAATGAACACATTGAGCATGAACTACAACACCTTGAAGATGTATTTAAACACAATGGATACAACAAGAAATAGTTTAAAATGGCGGTCTTAAGGGCAAGGAGAGGTTTTCATACTAGGAACAATGATAATAACAAGGATGGCAAGAAGGTAAATCTTCCTTACATCAAGGGTACAACTGATAAAATCGCCAAGATCCTTAAGAGAGGAAACATTAAAGTCTCATTCCCCCCTCCCAACACTATTAAGAAAATGTTAGATCGTGTCAAAAATGTCACAAACCCTAAACAACAAAAAGGTGTATATTCGATCCGTTACTCATGAGGCAAGCAGTATATATCAATGAAACATGTATATCTTTTCAGGTAAGGTTAAAAGAACATTTTGCTGACATTAGACACAACTGAATCAAAAAATTGGCATTAGTTGAGCATTCATAAAACACTGGTCACCATATATGCATTTAAGATATTAAAATAATCGCCAAACTAGAGCCTATTGGAAAAATAAAAATATGGGAGGCTCTTGAAATAGAGCTAAATGAGAACAACTTAAATAAGGATGAAGGTTTAAATATTGGTGAAGCCTGAAAACCTATCTGGGGTATGTTGAGGAATAATATTGAGAACGACATTCTGTCTAATTAATGTTTCATAAGTTTGGCCCTTAATGTGCTTGACCTATATCATTATCAATTGATGCATTATAGAGGCATTAAACTTGATCTTTGAACACTCCTAAAGATGGCCCTAGCTCTGGGGATTGAAACATTGAGTTATAAATGAATTAAAGCAAATTCCGCTATCTTCAAAATGTAATTAGTTACCAACCAGCTCCAAAATTGCTCAAGGAAAGAGGGTGAAACCAGAGTTCTTCACCATGAGCATTTATTAATTATGCTCTCTCGAAATCATCAAAATGCACAAACATCCACTATGGGGAACTCCTTAAATCGAGTGGTCAAAGAAAAATAGTCAATGCTTTAAGGCGACAGTCTTGAAATCACCAACTTCCTCAATATTTATCGAATTTTCTCTTATAACTACTTTTCAAAAATCCCATAGCTACTCTGCTTCTATGCCATTGACATAGCAAAATTCTAGGCACTCAAACAAAAGATAATTGCTCACAAAGTCAAGAACGACCCTCCAAAAGTATAACAACTTCCCATGTGTCAAGTGCCTTCAAATCCCTTGGGGTGTTTCATCTAGAAGCCCCTTGACCTTAACAATCATCAATTTAGTTGCACGAGAAACCATTGTATGTAGCACCCCTCTCTTAAGTGATTTTTAAATTAATCCTAAGTGGAAACCCTAAGTACATTGATTAATTAGTGTGATTAGTTATATTTTTTCATTGACTTTAATTAATCACACTAATACATTAAAAACACAAGCTTAAACGCTTTAATTAATCCATCACTTCAAAAGTACCATTATAACACTACAAAACTTAGGGAGACCCTAAGTTGATGGATTCCCTATTGAAGAATGCAGCTTGAACAAGAACTTCCACACAAGTCTAGTGTAAATGTGCTAGAAGTAGTTCAAGTTAAATCTATTTTGTAATTCACTTTAATAATTAAGCAAAAGTCTTATATTTAGCCGTTCAATCTATAAAGTGTATTTTTATACATTAGTGATCTAGACTAATCTTAACCATACATCTCAAAAAGAGATTAGATTTTTGGTAGATTAGAGTTTCAACTAAAGTATAAAAGCAGGTCAAGAATCAAGATAGAGGGAGAGGGTTAAGACACACACAGCTTCAGACATGTTTTGTCGAAAGATAACTTTGTTCATTTGTTGAGCAAGTTTAGAACGTCGAAGAGGAGCCAAAGTTGAGAAATAGGAAAAAATGTGCAAGCAGGTTCTGTACAAGCGGATCCATATAGTTGTTTGGATTCTATATGGATAGACTGTACAATCATATGAAACAGTTCATACAATTGTTTGGACAAGGTCGTACATCCACCCAGGCACTAGATCAAGCAACAAGCAGTTTTTCTCATTTTTCAGCAAGCAGATCGTCTCGATGGGTGTATAGATCTGTTTTTTTGGTCTATCGTACAGTTGTTAGTTTGACAATATTGGAGGCTTCCTCGTAAACTTTGATTCATTAATGAAAACATGATTAAAGAAGTAATTACTTATGTATTGTGTTTATGCTTCTGGTAGTTACTTTCCAACTATATGTGTGATTGTTGCAATGTGAAAAACTTAATTTTCTACAATTAAATAACAATGTTGTTTCATTGAGAATATAAGGACAACAATCTCCTAGGGTTTGCAATTTTAACGTGGTATTAGAGCTTATCTATTGAGAGAACTTGAAGAGTTTATGTTAGTTTTTATAACTCAGTTGGTCCTTCTCCATGATTTTGATGTCACATGGGGGGAACATAAGTTGTATTTTTCCTAGGAAACTTTTTTAATGTAAAATATTTTATATAAATAAAGTGACTTTTGTACTTTATAAATTTAAAGTGAATTTAAGTTGTGGGACCCAAAAGAAATGCATTTAATGTATTTAATATATCAAAGTGAATATGTGCATTAAATGAGAACCCTCATATAAAGCTAATCTCATCCTTTGATTAAGTTAGTTGAGTTAGTTAGGGTTAGTTTGGGTGAGATAAAGTATAAAAGAGTGTTTAGGGAAAAGAGAGAGACATCAGAAGAAGAAGAAGACGAGAGAGAGAGAAATAAATTTCTTGGAGGAAATTTCTAATTTGTGAGCAACTGATCATCAAACAAATTGAAGGCACGATTCCTAAGAATCTGTAGCATTCACTGAACCGTATAGCCAGATCGTATAGTCATCATTGTAGAGTGTACAAGCACAAAAATCGAGGCTGATTGTAGGCACGAATTTTGAGATAGAATTTTCTGCATTTAATTCTGGGCATAATCCGTACAGTCCGTACTTGGCACGAATCTCGAGAAAACTGTTGTGTGCAGTTCACACATGTGGATTGACTATGAGTATATTTGGCACATTTTTCAATGTAGATTTATAGATGAGGGTTTCTGAAATTGTTTTGATGTTATAGGAGAAATTCTGAATTGTTGAATTTCTTATTTCTCTCATAAATAAAATTCTTTCTCTGGGTTTCCTCTGGTGAGGATTTTCCCTGGGCTTGGCCCTAAATTTCTGTGTTGTCACATTTATCTTCAGATTGAAGTTGAGTGCATTGGTGTTTATACTTAAACTATCAGGCAAATTCATTTTATGAATTATTAGTTCAGAAAAGTAATAAATCAGGTTTGCAGTCAAAGTGTTTGATAAAAGTCCAATAAAAGGTTTTGTGATTGTTTATCAAATTTCTTCAGTTTACGCCAATTGATCAACTACCAAAACCAACTGTTGGGAACTAGGACCAACAATTAGAGGGTTTTAGAGTTGGTGCTTATCAGATTTGGGGTTGTGTGTTAAAATTCAGAGACAGCATCATCTAACCTTAGGTTCGAGAACAAATTGGAAGGTGCTGTGAATTTTCTATCTTGGATAGTTAGGGTAAACCTCTTGCTGGAAGAGAATGATCTTTGGGATATCGTCAAGATACGTAGGATTTGGCAATTCACAACAAGAAAGAAGCAAAAGAAAAGAGAATGGTCATGGATACCAGTGTTACAAATATCGCCGATATATCGGCAACATCGCGATATATCGCGATGTTAACTCACTGGCGATATATCGGCAATATATCGCCCCGATATTTTCCCGATTTTTTTTGGCGATTTTTCCCGATTTTATCGCGATATTTGCCGATTTTATCACGATATTTGCCGATTTTTGGCAATATTTGCCGATTTTTTCAAATATATTGTGATTTTTTTCTTTTTTGTATTTTTTAATATTTTTGTATTTTTTATTTTGCCGATATATTGCCGATGTTTGCCGACATTTTTGCTGATAAATCCGATAATTTCTTTTTGGACCCTTGGCGATATATTCACCGACACGATATTTGTAACACTGATGGATACTATTAAGGATCATTTTTTCCCCTCATATATCCAAGAAGATGGCAAAGGAGATGTACAATGCCTTGGTTAGCCTTTACCAAAGAGAGAACATAAATAGGAAGATCATATTGCATAACAGACTCAGATCTGTAGAGATGACCATATTAGACATAGTCACTAATTACTTAATGAAGTTCATGCAGATTCGTGATCAACTTGCAGCACTTGGGGAGAAGGTTGAAGGCAAAGAGCTTGTAATCAGTCACTAAATGGGTTCCCATCTCAGTGGGAAACTTTTCTCTAGGATCTTTGTGCTCAAGGAGGATTTCTCAACGACATCTCAAAGAACAAGATGATTAGAAATCCACTTGGCTTCTTTGACTACCAAGATGGACAATCTTCAAACCTAGGGAAAGCAAGGGACTTCCATGTTGAAGATGGGAATGTGTTTTTTTCAAGGAGTTTGGATCTGAGATTATTTAGAGTTAGGAGTTATTGAATAGACTTTTGCACTACATGAACAAGAGAGCTAAGAACTGAATCCAGAGCCATATCTAGAACCAAAGCTTGTAGTGAGAGCCACAAGCAAGAGACAAAGCTAGAGTCAAAGTTGTAGCCAAGAGCTAGAGTCAACTCCATGCTCCAAAGAAGAAAACAAAAGGTACATTGATCCAATTGGTTCTTTGAGCCTTTGCAGACCAAAAAGTCTTAAAAATGGATCCGAACTAAAGAGTGGTTGTAAGACTTAGCTATTAAATGTAATTTGGCAATATGAAGGTTTATAGACTAGGGAAAAGACAATGAAATGTAATGTAGAATAAGAAAAAAAAATTGAACATTAGTTAGTTGAAAGAAAAAGAAAATAGGAGAGGAGAGTGGGAACTAAAAATTCAGTCCCTTGGCCTTCCCACTACCCCCCAGTTTGTTATGCAACCAAGTCCCAAAAATTGCATAAAAAGAGCAGAAATAGACCAGAAGAAAGTACTCCATGCCTTAATAATGAAGAACAGAGATAAATAGTGTTGTTGCCTTTCACACACCTAGGGGGGACGTGGCAGAAATCTTCAAGCCACTCGGTGTGTCCTTGTGGGCAAGTCTCGAGTCAACGTTGTCACCTTGTTCTTGACTCCTCCGTTTAAGCCAACTCCTAACGAAGCCAAGGGGGGTAGACCCTATTAAAAGAAAATCTATGGTTTTTAGTCTACGAAAGAAAAGACTAAATCTAGGAGTTAATATGAAATGGATAAAATAACACAACGGACTATTGCAAGAAAGAGATCACATCAATAGCATATGACAATGTAAGCACCATTCACGACATTTTGCAATAATTGATTTAAGCATTGAAAGTAAAACAAACCAGTGCCGATGAATATGGAATGCTTATAAAAGTGGAGTGTTGTTGTGTCGTGTAAGTATTGCAGTTGTCTCTTTGGTCAGTTTTAAAATTATTAGTGAGTAATTAAGGGCGTGGGTTAATTGTGGGTTTGGCACAACAAGTCAAGTCCCTTTGAACTAAGTGCTAAAGCGGTAATACCAAGTGTCCAACGGGGCGAGGATGAACCTGCTTAGAGTAGAGTCCCCTGACTCTGTAATAGTTACCCTTTGCAAACTCCTGAGTTCTCGAAAAAATAACTTGTGTGGATTTTCCTATTAAATCTAGTAACTCGTATCCCTTTTTGATACTACCAACTGATCAGACAAGCTGCAGTGGTGTAGAGCATACGGGGAAGGAGTCTTGGTTTATTGTATTAGAGACGTAACAATGAGTTGTTTAAATGACGACCGAAGAGTCGCATTCACCTTTCGGGTACTCGGGAAAGCAACAGTCGGATTGATTTAAAAAATTAAGAACAAATAAATAAAAGAAATATTTTCTAATTAATCCTACCACGAATCTCTTTCATCCTTTCAGGGTACTCGGGAGAGCGTGGGGTAAGTAGCATGATTACTTTGCATTTGTGAATATTGAAAGTATATAATGCAAATTCAAAGTATACAATGTTGAATACAAGACAAAACTAGAAAAAAGAAAAAAAGTGCAAAAATCACAAAACGCAGGATCCCCCCTGGGGGGATGGGGAGTGGGCTCGAAAGAGCCTACTCGAAATTTCTTTTTATTACTCAATTACAATGCTTTAGCGGAAATGCTCATTGGTCCTTGTTATCTAAGATCCAAAGGCTTACAAAATACAAAGAAAAGGAGCCCGACTAAAAGGGGAACCTCCTGGAAGCTCAGGATGTCCAAAAAATGTGTTTTCGAGCAGAGTTTCCTTCTCTTTTTTAATGGACCGGCTAAAAACCAGCAAGCTAATGTCAGTGAAAGATGCCCAAAAACACTTTGGAAGTGTCTTTGGAGAACACACAAAAATTACAAAAAAAAAACTAAGTTAAAATAATGAAAAACGGGTCAAAAAGAACCAAGGAAAGCAAGCTTTCCTTGGGATCTTTGCTCACCTTATGGGCAGCCAATATGATATGCACTTTTAAGCTAGATATAACTTTTAAACTTTGAAGGAATGACCAAGTACTTAAACAAGTTTTCATGTCTACTTTTAAGAACTTGTAAAAATAAAGAAACTTTCCTAAACTAGATCTATGATACTTACGGAAAACTTTGGAAAACGAGATCTAGCCTTTTTGAAACGCTTATGTATGAGATATAATAAAATATTTTTCATATGAAAAACTTAGAAGCTCATGCATAAACAAAGAACCAAGGAGAGAAGGTTGGTTCATTGCTTGAAAGAAACAAGCTAAAAGGAGGCCCTTTTGTGGAGCACCGAGGACAAAGTCTTGAGCTTATTGGATAAGGAATGGTGTCAATATTGATCCACACCTCATCCAATAGAGAACCTGCAACTAGATCACAAAGCATGCACAACACCTCGTGAGACCTGGATATATATGTATGAAACAAAAAATGAAAGATCATGCAAAAATAATCATATTTGAGCATATAACTTAGATTCTTGAGCATGCATGATATGAATAAACAAGAACAAGTAATCTTACTTTCACATGCACAAAGCAACACAAGAATTGGAAAAAATTTGCAGTTACCACATTAGCAGCATGACGCTGGGAATCCACACAATCACATGCACTACACGGTATAGCCTCCAAAGCTTCTTTATTCACAATGAAAATATAGCAGTATTATAATGGCAACAACTCTTCATCCAACTCTATCTAACCTGGAAGAGAGAAAGGTTGCTTTATTTATAATAAAAAAAACAAAGGGGGGTCGTGACCATCAAGTGCCAGTGAAGTCGAGTTGTTGAGTGATTGAAGGGATTGTAATTGGAGTTAGAGTGGAGATGAGTCATGAGGTTGGTGACACCTTGATGGGAGGTGCACCACCTCTCCATAATCCAACCACACATCAATCATGAAGTCGCCAACAAGAGAGATGCGCCACCCTAAACATTTGACAAGTCGCCTTTGAGGGATATGATGCCAATCTATCTTGATTCGATTTAAAAAATATCCAATCAACTTGGATATGACCTCCGATGAAACTTATTCGTTGCCACATGAGCCAAAGCGTGGGATTGTGTGGTGGGCACATCCTTTATTTGATAAAGTTGCCACATTGGATTTGGGCCCCACTCTTGATTCGCCATACTCCTTAAAACATTCGCCTTCATCAAATTTGACTTTCAAACATGCGATTTATGCGCCATGCATGAACCATGTGATTTATGGAGTGGTGCATCATCTTTTGGAGTTGACGTTATCACTTAAGATATATCACTCTCCACCTATTAATTTAACCAAAGTCTTATGCCTTTCCAATTTTTATGAGGTTGCTAACCATTGGAAATCCACTTGCCATGTCACCCACTCACCATTTGACTTATTTTTTGACTTTTAATTTTTTACTTTTAGTGCCAATTTGTTGTAATTTAGCATTAAAATGCCATTCCGACGCATCTTTAGCTGAAAAATGCTCCACGGGGTATTTCGACTGCCCGACTGATGTGGAAAATGATCCCTGAGGTAAAGTGGCCACTCCGAGTGTGAAAATGAGTGTCCCCACGTCAGAAACGGACTCTGAATCTGACTTTTATTACATTTTGAAATTTTCTAAATAAACCATTAAAAAATGGCCTAATTTTGTGGAAAAAATTTTATTTTCTCGGAAATGGACAAAACCAGTATTGCAAACATCGGCGCGACGAAAAAATCGACATGGTCCAGGAAACATCGTTTCGAGATATCTCGGCAATATATCGGCAAACATTGGCAATAAATCGGCAAACTTAAAAAAATACAAAAATATTCATTTTCACCTTTAGAAAAAATCGGGAAAAAATCAGCAAAATCACTGGAAAAGATCACCTCGAAAAAATCGGCAATATCTCGGGATAAATTAGAAAAAAATGGGGAAAATCTCGAGAAAAAATCACCCCGATTTTTTCGGCAATTTTTTTAAACTTGCGATTTCTCGGCCGATGTTGGTAACACTGGACAAAACTCTAGGGCGACCTAACACATGTCCATACGACTCAAAATCAATGCCTAGCATGTTGAAAAACACTGACACGAAGGCTCTAATAACCTCCTAAGGCTGAAACACCAAGACAACTACCCCAACTTTGGAGGTATCAATGAAAAATTCATAAATTATTAGTTGTTTGTTCAACAACCAATAATAACCGAGGGAAAAAACACTCTAGGCTAGTCAACTTGATGCTCAAGTCTAAGAAGCCGAGCCTTCTATAAAAAATTAAATGCTAGGACATTTTTTACAATTTTTCCGAAGGGGGTATGACTATGAACATGTGTTACAAAAAAAATTCAAACAGTCTCTGAGAAAAAGGCTGGCGTACTTCTAAACTCTGATCATGAACAAGTGTACCTGTTCTACTTCGCGGGCTTGCTTAAAAAAACCACCAAGTACAACTTAGGTGGTAACAAATAGCAAGCCTCTTTGAGGGGGCAACCTCCTTACACAATGTACTAAGTACATAAGACAAGACACAATATGATATGATTCAAATGAACATGTCTTCGTCCTATATATAGTAGACAAAGAGGGACAATTACAACTAACGGACCACAACCGACATAACTAATATAATAATACTAATAACAATTACCACTAATAGACAAAAGTTGACATCAAGGCTAGTATAATGTGCCACGCTATAAAGGGAAATGTGCCCAACATTTAGGGCTTAACGTGCCCCTCCCCTTCAAACAAGCATTGTCCTCAATGCTTGGGTAGTTGTGGATGCATCTGTATGAAGGACTCATCTTTTGTTGTCGAATCTGCAACTGGTATGTTCTTCCACTTGATAGGGTACTCAGTAATAGCCTGATTTCATAGTTGTTTGGTCCTTGTTTCAATGATTTGTTCAAGTTTCCATATGCATTTTCCTTCTTCAAAACTCCTTTGACTGCAATGTTGATATGCCTGTTGTTTTATCCTATTTTTTGACATCTTCAGTATTTGGAGAACTGCTTGCTGGTGCTCTATGCAATCTGACATTGCTTGAATTGTTCCATGTAACTTTTGTACGATTTTGTTGAAGGCCGCAAGTACTATACTTGCATTAAAAGGGTGAGAAATATCTCTGTAACATAAGCCATACTTTGTGTGTACCATCACCACTATTGCAAACTAAGAACTTTGGCTAGGCCTAATTATGCCAGCCTCTAACATGTCTTCAATCATGTGCTCCATTTCATTCTTCTGGCCATAAGGCTTGATGCTAGAAGGAACGCTTCCTGGAATTAATTGAATAGCATGGTCAAATCTTCAACTAGTGGGAGACTTATTGGAATATGTTCAAATACAATGGAAGGCTTATTAAGGACCCTTTGGCAATCTGGGGAGATAGGAATCGTAGATGTTTGAACATCTAATGAGCATAAATCAATGTTATCGGAACCGGACCGGTCATCGAACCAACGAAGCCCAAAATGTGAACCGGACCAGAAACTGGACCGGAACCGGCAAAAAACCGGGTAAAAACCGGCTGACTAAAAAATACATAAAATATTCATATTTTGTAAAAAACATATATATTCATGTGCATACATATGAATCCAAACCATTAATACAGAAATATGCAAAGTTTCTCATATATATAGCAAATATGGGTGCAAATATCCAAAATAGCACCTAGTGCAATACATCTATAAGGTTCTGAACCAAAGTACATCAGCAAAGTTCTATTTTCTGGTTTTTTTTTTTAAATTGAGTTTCGTGAGTCCCCAGTCCAGACCGATCGGTTCGACCGATTTTGACTAGTTCCGTACCCGGTTTGGAAAAAAATCCAGTTTTATGACTTTTTTTTGCTGACCGAACCGGCCAACCCTGTAAACCGATCAGACCGGCCGGTTTTGCTGGTTCCGATAAAACTGGCATAAATATGCAATTACACCTTGTTGTCCTTTCTTTAACAATTTGTGTTGATTTTTCCTAAAGCAACATCAACAGCCATTCTCTTACAGAATGGAGGCACCTAGTCAGTTACCAGGAAGTGGAACCAGTCCAACACTGGGGGAACTCAGCCTAGAGCTGAGTGGCCATTCTTTGAATGGAGGCACCTAGTTAGTTACTAAGAAGAGGAACTAGTCTAAGCACTGGGGGAACTCAGCCTAGAGCTGAGTGGCCATTCTTTGAATGGAGGCACCTGGTCAGTTACTAGGAAAAGGAACTAATCTAAGCACTGGGGGAACTCGGCCTAGAGCTGAGTGGCCATTATTTGAATGGAGGCACTTGGTCAGTTACTAGGAAGAGGAACCAGTCTAAGCACTGGGGGAACTCAACCTAGAGCTGAGTGGCCATTCGTTGAATGGAGGCACCTGGTTAGTTACCAGGAAGATGAAACATTCTAGGACAGGGGGACTCGGCCTAGGGCTGAGGGCCATTCTCCGGGAGAATGGAGGCACTTGGTCAGTTACCAAGTATTTGACATTGAGTCAATTGATGCATCCTAGGGCTGATGCACTTGGTTAGTTACCAGGACATCACTATAAGCCCTAGACCCGGTATGGGCATGTGAGGCACTCCTATCCTTGATCTGTGGGATTTGTGATCTTCTCCAGGGATTAGCTACCCTTGGTTAAGACACCTAGCACCCTATCTTGGTGGCACAAGGAGTTCAAGATAAAAGCATTTGTAATTCTCCCTATTTATGATGTACTTTGAGTGGGCATGAAGGACCCCTATGACCACTTGCATTGACCACGAGTCACTTGAAGAAGACTAAAAGGTAAAAGTCAAAAATACATAAGGACTCTTGGACCACTAAGAAGTCAAAGTAAAAATACAAAAAGGTCTTTGGTGACACTAAAAATAAAGTCAAAAGGGTAAAAAAATAAAACCCTATTATTTTTATTCTTATTTGTAAGGTCCACATCCTAGTGACGAAAAGGATATAAAAGAAGGTCACTTGCAATTCATTTTTACACACACTTCATTATCAATGTTTGGACTGCTCCCTTGAAGACTTCGCTGGTTTTGGTGAAGAGCATATATTTGTTTCTTTTATTGCCTTATGCCCTAGCATGGTGGCTTACTAGCCAGGGCATCACTTCTTCCATGCACAGTGAGCAGTAGATACCCTAACCAACTAGGGTATCCCTCCTTCCATTTACGGCTAGCAAGACCAGAAGAAAGGCAGAGTTAGGGCATCACCCTAGGGAATCCTCTTACTCACGGGCAGCTTCACTCTCCACTTCGAGCAACAAAACAGAATCACGAGATGGAAGCCTGTAAACTCCTCGAGAAGCATTCTCCTCAGCTCGAGCAGACACAGAAAGTTCAAACAGATTTCGAGCAGGTCTTTTCCCACTCCGGGCAAACACAGAAATAGTCCAAGCAGGCTCAGGCAGTTCTGATTTAACCTCGAGCAGCTCCTGTTCAATCTCGGGCAGTAGCAAGTTAATCTAGGCAGCCCCAATTTGATCTCGGGAAGCAAGAAGAATTAGAGCAGCAGACCCTAGTGTGCAAATTTTTTAACAGTTGGCAAAAAGTATTCTTTTGGTCAATGTCTATCCGAGATTGAATTGGTTAAACCTGCTAGGGTTTGACATATCATTGAAGAATATTCATCTCAGAATTCTGATATCCTTTTGCGAACTCAGTGATCTTATTTAAGAGATGAATTACTAATGCTTTTGGAGTCTTTGTCCTTTAAAGGTTTCCCCGTGAAAAAACATCTTGTGTTCATTGTGTTGATGCTTGATTTTCTACTGCACTTGTCTTATTGTTATCTATCTTACAGTCTGCAAAATTAAAGAATATATGCAAATGCTAAAATTCAACAATTTGGACATACCATTAGAGTTGATCACCTTGCTTGGTTTCCTTGGGATATCATTTAAAACATTCTTTTCCTTCCTAGGAAAATTTCATTAAAAGCTTCTGAAAATTAAAATACACCATTCCCAGTGATTGTAACCATTGAACTCCTAATACAACATCAGCACCACCCATTAGGATAACAATCATAAGACTATTGAATAAATTTTCTCCCATAGTAAGATATTGATATTATGGCATTTCTGCGAACAATTGATAGTCCCTCCATCTGTAATCATTACTTCAAATTCTGGTGTTGGATATACAAAGCAATTGAGATCTTTGGCTACTTTACAATGAATGAAATCATGAGTACTGCCATAATCAATTAACACTGTTACCTTTTTCTTTTTGATATATCCTTCGATATTGAGAGTTTGAGGAGTGCTAATTCCAGCCAAATCATGACAAGATATGGTGGGAGTAATCACTTCTAGCTCGTCCCCTGGTTGTTGTTCCAGTTCTTTTTGTTCGTCCTCTTCACATTCTATGTAGAATAATTTCTTTTCTCCACACTTCTGTCTCTTACTGTACTATCACTTCTAGTTCGTCCCTGGGCGGTGGATCCTGTTCCTTTTGTTCTTCCTCTTCACATTCTATGTAGAATAATTTCTTTTCTCCACACTTATGTCCCTTACTGTACTTGTTGTCACAATTAAAGCATGGACCACTCACTCTTCTTTCCTCCAATTTTTTAGGTGTCAGCCTCTGAGGTGGATTAAAAGAAGGAACATCATTCTCTCTGTATGTGTTCGAAGTGGTATTTCTAGTGTCCATTGCCATATTTTTACCTTCAACCTTCCTTGACATCATGAAATCCTTCTCCAATGACGATGGTACGAAGAGACACACCTCGTGTTGATTGTTATCCTTCAAGGTTCCAATGAAGAGATCCAACAAATTATCTTCTGAAAGGTTCTTCACTCTAAGACTAAGCTTCTGAAACTGCTTTATGTGCTTTGTAACTGGACCTTTTTGCTTGAGATTTACCAACTAGCTAAAGAAGGTGTTGTTATTTATATCCCCATAATGTGCAATCAATTCTTCTGTGAATATAGACCAAGAGATAATAGAGTCCTTTTTACGGTCACAGAGCCATTAGTACCATACAAATTGATCAGGCTTTAAATATAAGGATGCAATAGTTACCTTTTGTAAAGTTGGAACCTGGTGGAATTGCTCCATCTGGAATATCCAAGTTATTGGATCATTGCCATCAAATTCTCTCATGTCAATCTTGGGAATAAAGTAGTTCCTTGTACCTGAGTTGAACCCATGATGTAGTGAATCATCAGATTTTGAGGACTTAAACTTCTTATTCTCCAATTGATTTTCAATTTTCTCAATACATGACTAGAACAAGTCCCCTTTTTTCCTCCGTACCTCTTCTTGAGTAGATGAATGAGGAATAAGGTTATTTTTTATATCATTCATCAGTTCCTTCAATTTTTGAAGATCTTCTTTACTAGCCATCTTATTTTACAATTTAACTAAGTCATCCATTTTCACATCCATTTTAATCATATCTTCCAATTTGGACACTCGAAAAGATAGGTCTTTCATTTCATCATACGTCCGAGATGAATCCTCTGGTGGTTTGAGTGGAGTGTAATTTTTTTCACTTCCTTTTGGTGGCATTTTGAACAATATAAATATATATCACACCCTAGGGTTCACAACAAATAGATCCTTCTATTTAAAGTTATTCAAATTTAAAATGGTGTACTTGTTCAAACCCTGATTGGAAGACTGTTATATGGCCAACTTGGAACTGAGGTGAATTTGAAATTTCGACTCCTCTTGGTTTGAAACTTTGTCCTGTTGTCTCCTGATATGGCCTCTTTCCAGTGCCATAGGTCTGACCTAATTTGGATGCTCCAATAAGAATTTATTGCAAATCTCCCAACACTTTGTATTTTTGGTCTTTCCAGAAGAGAGAACTTGTACGGCCTTCCACATTTCCAATAATTCAGATTTGAGAATGAAAACTCTACCACAAATACTATGGTCCGTCTTCTTTCTAATGCAACAAGTCTCACTCAATTTGGATCTTGCATGCCCTAGATATGACCGTTTTTCCCATAACAATTGTTTTAGACTAGTTTTTGGACTAGTCAAAAACCCTATTTTCCACAGCGAATATCTCCGAAACTATAATGTCTCAAGATTTGAATTTTGGACCACAATTAGTTCGGCCTTTTGCAAGAAGGGTTTTTAGTCTCGTTGTCGAGGGGGAAACCTCCTTACATAATGTACTAAGTACATAAGACAAGAGACAATATGATATAATTCAAATGAGAAGTCTCCATCCTATATATAGGAGACAAAGAGGTACAATTACAACTAAAGGACCCCAGCCGACATAACTAATATAATAATACTAAAAACAATTATCACTAACAGAACAAAGACGACATCAAGACTAGTATAATGTGCCACACTATAGGGGGGAATGTGCCCAACATGTTAAGGATTTGGTGGGTGGCCTTCACTAACACCTCGAGGTTATGGTGTAATGGTTTGTATCATTTGGTATCAAAGCCTCCAACCAAGTTTGAGTCACAAAGAGGGTAGCAATGTTGGCATTGCAGTGTTCGCCCGAGGCTCGTACAGGGCANATGGTGTAATGGTTTGTATCATTTGGTATCAAAGCCTCCAACCAAGTTTGAGTCACAAAGAGGGTAGCAATGTTGGCATTGCAGTGTTCGCCCGAGGCTCGTACAGGTCAAAGACACCATCATACGGGCACACATCCATCCTAGAGTCTGGACTGCGAAGTGTGGTAGTATGTTAAAATCCTAGTGGGAAGCCTTCACTAACACCTCGAGGTTTTGGTGTAATGGCTCATATCACAGTCTCTTTTGTTTCTCATTATAATTTTCATTCTGAGAGAGGCCTTTTGGATCTTTACTAGCCAAGAGGGGAGAACACCAAATAGTCTAGAGTTGCATTGTAACCAAATATTGTTGATTTAAAGTGTTGAGCAACCACTGAATGTTGGTTTTCTCGATTGTGTTTCTAAGGTAAAGTCATTATGTTCATCATGTGATTGGTTTTGGTTATAGTGTCTCTCTTATACGTGTGTGATATGCTTCCCATATTCATCTAATGGTTGAACTATTTTCAACGAAAGATGCTCTACATTTAATTATTCTCTGAGCTTATATTAAGGCAGCGAGAATCCTCATTAAGAAGTACTTTTGTGTTTATCTTCTTAATTTCAATCTCTCAAGCAAATGGAGAACACAATAATTCTCTTATCTCCACCCTCCAATGCATTCCTGGGGCTCAAGATCAATGGATGTCGTTAATGGACTATTGCAATCTTATAGGGAGTTTCTAAATTGAGATTTTTAAGAATTATCTCCTGCTTGGGAGAATTTAACCATTTGTTAACCATATTGTCGTTTGTTGGGTTGCACACACCCAAAGTCATGGTTGTTTGCCTCTCTCACTAAGCAATTCGACTTACAATACATCATTCCATCTGTTTGTTGAGCGTTTTGACTGATTGGAAGTCAATTGTCCATGGCTAGTCAATTCTATTACCTGGGTATCAATCCTCTTATATGTTGGGTGTGTTTTCTCCTGTACTACTATATTTTGGAGCCATCGGATGCAAGTAACAGCTCAATTATTCCTATGTTTGGTCATTGGCATAGTGTTTCAGTGTTTCTTCTGTGTTGATACTAGCTAGAGCCAGAATGGTAAGACACATCTACATAGAAATAGAGAATTTCCTACAGTCATCAACATGTGTGCTAACTAAGTGCTAGAGCTTGTACACACTCTACATGGACAAATTCAGCCTTGTCCTTAATAAATGTCAATTTCCATTAGCACCAAAAATTGATTGCATTGACAACGCTCCAATTGATGGAATAATATATTTGCTTGCATTGTAAGTCACATCTCAACACTGTATCATTCTTTATTATCCAAGGCATGGTGGTACCCACAGCCATCACTTTATTTTTCTTGGGACGTTTCCCCCTAATGTTCACACTCAAGCGTTTCATTGTTGTGTAATGGTGAGGGGATGCTTGCACATTGCTTGAGAAGATGTAAACTAATGGGTAGAGAAATAGTTGCAAGAGAGTAGTGCGGGCACTTTGATTTGCGAAGTAAACCTCCAACTAACCATCTTCGCAAACATATATTAATTCACAGCAATTAAGTCTATTCGTGTTAAAAGTTGGATGATAATTCTGGTAAGACACAATGGATATATATGTTCAGCTGAAAACATATTTTGAGTACTGGAATTGAGTAAGCAGAGCCATTCTTCTTTCCTACAGATGATTAGCAGCTGCGAAGGTTTGCACAAATAGTGTTCTATTATATTTTGGCATTGACGTAGTTAGAGTGTTGTGAATACATGTTCATAAAACATAATGCTCTTGGAGTTGGCATTGTAAAAACAGTTGACTCAAACAAGTAACCAACAAGAGTACCCATCACACAAACATAGCCATTCATTGTCTACTGATAAATAGCAGAGAAAGGCTTGGACTTATTGATTTTTCTGCGCAGCATCAAGGGCCATTCTCTTAGAAGAATGCAGACACCTGGTCCGAGACCAGGGTGTGGACTCGACCTAGAGTTGAGTGACGATTCTATTGAATGGGGATATCTGGTATGGGACCATGATATCGAACCAATCTAGCACTAGGGGACTCAACCTTGAGTTGAGTGATCATTCTGTTGAATGATGACATTTGGTCCGAGACCAGGATGTGGAGCCAGTCTAACACTAGGGACTCAGCCTAGACCTAAGTGGCCATTCTTTTGAATGGAGGCACCTAGTCAGTTACCAGGAATTTATCTAGTTCGGCACTAGGGACTCATCTCGGGGCTGAGGACCATTCTCCAGGAGAATTGAGGCGCTTGGTGTATTACCAAGTATTTGACCTAGTGTCAAATTATGCAGCATATGGCTGAAGTACCTGGTCTGTTACCAGGAAAACACTATAAGCCCTAGACCGGGTCTAGGAATGTGTGACACTCTGACCCTCGATCAGTGGACTTTGCGATCTTCTCCAAGGCTTAGCTACCCTTGGTCAAGACACCTTAGTACCCGATCTTGGTGTCACACAGAGTGTGAGATAAAAGCATTCGTAATTCTCTCTGTTTATGATGATGTATTTGAGTGGTGATGAAAGACCACCTTGACCACTTGTATTGACCACAGGGCACTTGAAGAACACTAAAGCAAAAGTCAAAAATAATGTTGAGGCAGTGATCGCTTCGTCCAGCAGGAAGAAGGGTTCCATAACTCATAGTACAACTGAGGCAGAGTATATTGTTGCAAATAATGCCTACAAGGATGCAATTTGGCTCAGAAAACTTCTATTTGATCTGTTCGGGGGAAATCTTGACTCAACGATCATCCATTGAGATAATTAGAGTTGCATAAATCTTTCGGAGAACCCAGTGTTTCATGATAGATCGAAACACATTGAAATGAGGTATCCTTTCATCAGAGACCTAGTGCAGAGAGGTGCTCTGGAGTTGCAATACATTCGTACGGATGAACAGATCGCAGGTATCTTGACCAAGCCTCTGATAACATCAAAGTTCATATACTTTCGTGACAAGCTTGGCATGGCAGAGAATGCCTTTCTCACTAAGAGGGAGTGTTGATTTTTCTGAGCAGCATCGAGAGCCATTCTCTTAGGAGAATGGAGACACCTGGTCCAGGACCAGGGTGTGGACTCAACCTAGAGTTGAGTGACCATTCTGTTGAATGCGGATATCTGGTCCAGGACCTCGATAAGGAACCAGTCCAGCACTGGGGAACTCAACCTTGAGTTGAGTGATCATTCTGTTGAATGATGACATCTGGTCCAGGGCCAGGATGTGGAACCAGTCTAGCACTGGGGACTCAGCTTAGAGCTGAGTGGCCATTCTTTTGAATTGAGGCACCTGGTCAGATACTAGTAATTTACCTAGTCCGGGACTAGGAACTCAGCCTAGGGCTGAGAGCCATTCTCCGGGAGAATTGAGGCGCTTGGTCTGTTACCAAGTATTTGGCCTAGTGTCAAATTATGCAGCCTATGGCTAAGGCACCTGGTCTGTTATGAGGAAGACACTATAAGCCCTGGACCGGGTCTAGGCATGTGTGACACTCTAACCCTCGATCAGTGGACTTTGCGATCTTCTCCAAGGCTTAGCTACCCTTGGTTAAGACACCTTAGTACCCGATCTTGGTGTCACACAAAGGGTGAGATAAAAGCATTAGTAATTCTCTCTGTTTATGATGATGTACTTTGAGTGGTGATGAAAGACCACCTTGACCACTTGTATTGACCACAGAGCACTTGAAGAAGGCTAAAGAAAAAGTCAAAAATACATAAAGACCCTTAGTACCACTAAGGTGTAAAAGTGAAAGTGCAAAAAGACCTTTAGTACCACTAAAAGAAAAAGTCAAAATTAGAAAAGAATAAAATAATAATATTTTGTTCTCTCTAATTTTGGTTTACTTACAGGTGACTCAAAGGATATAAAAAAAGATCAATCCATTTCATTATTACACACACTCTTGCTCTCACAAGTGAAGCTGCTCCAATAGAAGATCTCACAGGTTTTGGAAGAAGAAGTTTTTATGATTATGCCCTAGCATGGATGAGTCTAGCTAGGGCATTATCACTTACTGAAGTAAAACCCTAAACTAGGGTTTCATTGTCAAAATTGTAGCAAGTGTTTTATGAGCTAGGGTCTTCACCCTAGCTCCTCTTTTTCTCCTCTCACGGGCAGCTTCAAGTACACACCGGGCAGCTGCATGTTTTCACGAGCAACCCTAGTCTCCACGGGCTACCCCTCTCTTCTTTCGGGCAGCCTTACTGAGGGCTCGACCCTCTCTCTACCCTCGGGTAGCCCTTAGCAAGCATACTGGTGAGGGGTTTAGCCTATGGCTAAACCTCGAGTAGCCTTTGCAGACAGACCCTTGAGGGCTTAGCCTATGTCCAAACCCTCGGGTAGCCTACCAAGCAAACCTATGAGGGTTTGTGCCTGCTGCTAGCCCTCGGGCAGCCTGCCAGCATGCCCGTAAGGGCAGCAGATCGACAGTCCACAGACTTGCCTAGTAGGTTCCGGGAAGCAGAACCAGGCAGCAGTACAGCCGAGCAGTAGTACGAACGAGTAGAATAGGGAAAGTATTGACAGAGCAGGGCAGATCTGGGTAGGCAAAAATCAGAGTTTGGGCAGCCTGCAAATTCTGGGCAGGAGAGAGAAAATTAGGGCAGCAAGCCCTAAATTGTTAAAAGGCCCTAATTGGGAATTTTGTTGTGTAATTGGATTATCTTATGTAATTGTGGATATGTGGTACAAACTCAGTTACTGTTTGTGGAATTTTTGAAAAACTCAGTCATCTCATTTACGAGATGAATTACTAATGCTTTTGGGGTTTTTGTCCTTTAAAGGTTTCCCCAGTGAAAAATCTCGTGTTGATGTTGTTTACTGCACTTATCATTTGTTTAAGTTAGTCTGCAAAACTTTTAAAGTATTCATGCTAATGCTAAAATTCAACATGGTATAAGAGCTTAGCATGTGAAGACACAGTAAAGGGAGATTACTATTGTCTTCCTAGACCTTGGAATATTTTTGCAGACTTAACATTTGACTAAGTGGCAGAGATGGTCGCCAATATCTTCAGACCGAAAGAGAAGCTACAAGGTTCAGCTAACTAGAACTCCTGGAAAGCTAGGCCTACAGCTATTCTAGAAGAAAATGACCTGGATGACATTGTGTTTAATGTTAGTGAAGAGCCGACATCTAATGTTGGTAGACTTGCTTACAAGAAGAAGCAGGCTAAGGCTAGAAGGATCATTTATGATTCTGTCAAAGAAACGATGATGCCCAACATCACAGCATTAAAGACTACCAAAGAATGCTTTGACACCTTGGCCAATTTGTATGAGAAGAAGGATCTGAGTCAAAAGAGAGTCTTGAAGAAAAGGCTACGAACTTTGAAAAGGGGTACATGGGTGTCCAAGATCCAGGAATATGACCTTGAGATAAAGCCCACTAAATTGATTAAGAGACAAGGCCTTGCTAGAATGCTTACTCAGAAAAACGAAGAAGCCATTGAAATGATTGCAGAAAACGATATCCCTCGGCCTACCATGACTCCTGCCCTTCAAGAACTTGATAATCATTGGTATTCCGACATCATTTTCTTCCTTCTCCATCTCACCTGCCCTGATCACCTAAAAGGACACAAGCATAGGGCTTTAAGACTTAAGACTGCTAGGTATTGCCTTACCCAAGAGGGTCTGGGTTGGAGGAACCCAGATGGTATCATACTTAGGTGCATCAATGAACAGGATTCTAAGAAGATATTAGCAGAGTTTCACTCAGGATTTTGTGGAGGCCATTATGCAGCAAATACAACTGCCCACGAAATTCTGAGAGCTGGATATTACTGGCCAACCATTTTTGCGAATGCTCACAAGCATGTCAAGTGTTGCCAGGAATGTCAGCTTTTCACTGGGAAGCAAAAGTTGGCAGCTCTTCCCCTTCCTCCGGTTGTCGTTCTTGCCCCTTTTCAGCAGTGGGGGCTTGATTTTATTGGAAAATTCAAGGATAACTCCAGCAATGGTTTTTGCTGGATTCTCACAGCAACCGATTATTTCACCAAGTGGGTAGAGGCCATACCCACTAAAAGTGCCACTGAGAAGGTTGTTATTGACTTCATCGAGGAAAGAATCATCACCAGATTTAGAACTCCCCTTAAAATAACAACAGATAATGCCAAAGCTTTTAGTTCAAGAGCAGTAAATGACTTATGCTTTAAATATGGCATTATCCTATCCCATTCATCAGATTACTATCCTCAGGGCAATGGACTTGCTGAGTCTTGTTACCACCTAAGTTGTACTTAGTGGTTTTTATCAAGTGAGCCTAGTGAACCGGACAAAGATTCTTTGTTCGGACTTGAGAAGACCTTCGGAAGTACTTCTGGGAAGTGCTTGTTGTACTATATCACATGTTCATACCCCATGGGGGAATTGTAATAAAATGTTCTAGCATGATAGTGTCTGTAAAAGACTTGGTCTCTTAGACTTTATTTGTCAATCCGATCAGCCCAGGGTGTTTTTTCCCTTGGTTATTATTGGTTGTTGAATAAACCACTGATAATTTCTGAGTTTTTCACTCCATACCTCCAAAGTTGGGGTGGTCGGCTTGGCATTTAGGCCTATTGAGGTTATTAGAGTCTATGTGTCAATGTATAAACATGCTAGACATCGTGGTCGAGTCATATGAACATGTCTAAGTCCCCCTAGGTTTTTTCCAATTTTTCAATTTTTTAGTTTTTTCAGTGTTTTTTATTAAAATTTAATTTTTCCAAAACTTAGGCTATTTTTTAATAGTTTAATTGGAAAAATTGATTTTGTAATAAAAGTGGGCCAAATAATCAGTTTCAGTCATGTAGGTGCACATTTTCAAGCTAAGAGCACCCTGTAAACCCATGGACCCACTATTTCCTAGTTTTCAGTGATTTTCCATCACTTAGGTCAGAAAGCCCCAAAAATCAATTATTGATTATTTTAATTAATAAATTGATGAATAATGGAGCAAATCCAAAATCATAGATCAATGGATTCTCAGCCGATTTGATTGAAATCAGTCAGATCTGAACCAGATTGACTGGATCTGACAAATCCTTGACTAAAGGAGGTGATCAAATCAGATCCAGAGTTGATCTTCAGCATCCTTTATGGAGAATTTCGCCCTCCCTCTCTCCTCCACATGTTTTGGCTCATCTGGATGAGTTTTGGTGGATGCTTCAGTCAACAGGTTGAGGTGTCAGTCAGATCAGCTCTCCGATTGACAATTGCACTCAGTGAGACTCAGATCTGACTCAGTTAGACACAGATCAGGCATTGATGGACTCTCCTTCAGCTACAGTGGTCTATCTCCTTGGGATTTGTGCCCCCC
>LPNX010455171.1:81231-139907 GCA_001517045.1 Pseudotsuga menziesii | reverse complement strand
ATACATGTTTAATAAGTTTATTTGCATGTAATTCTTGTCTCTTTTTCATATATATATCCAGATCTCATGAGGTTTCGTGCAAGATTGTGTGTTTAGCTTTTCAGGTAGCAAGGATTGGACGAGCTGTGGATCTAGTTTGACTCCACGGTACATCCAAAAGCTTTGTGAAGACATTGCCCCTCTGTATTCCACTAACAAGTTTCCATTGCAGATCTACTTCAGCAACAAGCACTTCTCTTCTCCTTTTCCTCCTTCAAAATCAATTTTTTTACCTGGTTACTTTGTTCACAGCTTTGATATTGTTTAGATCTATTATCTTAAAGTAAATTTAACATAGATCTATCTCCTCAAAGCCCATAATCTAGATCTTGTTCTTAAAAGGTTTCATAAGCATTCTAGATCTAGCTTTAGGGAAATCGTCCTTTTTGCATGGAATTTTAAAGAGAATTTGTAGCTTGCATGCATTAGATTTTTGTTTTCTGTGAGAAAAGATAAATCTAGCAATCAGTGCACATCATATTGGCTGCCTAAAAGGCAAGCCAAGATCCCAAGGAAAGCTTGCTTTCCTTGGTTCCCTTTTTACCTTTTTTAACTAGTTTTAACTTAGCTTTTTTTGGTTAAAAGTAAGCTGACCCAAAAGTACTTTCAGAGTGCTTTTGGGCATATTTCAATCTAATAAGCTTGCTGGTTTTTAGCAGGTATAACAGAAAAGAGGAGGAGCTGCTGTTCGAAAGTGACTTTTGGGCCTTCTGAATCCCCCCAGGGGTCTCATTTTTTGACTGAAATCTTTAATTTTTGCACTTTGTAAGCTCTTGGTTTCATTCTGTATAAGAATCAAGAGGCATCATATCAATTTGCTGATATTGTAACCACTGGTAATAAATTTAATTCTGAATAGGCTCTTTCGAGCCCATTCCCCATCCCCCCTGGGGGGATTTGCGTCCGTGTCATTTTTTGTTTTTCGTTCATCTTTTTTCAATCTAGCGTAGTACTAATCTGCAAGGTAGTATACTTTGATTTAAAATCATTTCCATATTCCATTTCTATTGGTTTCAAAGTAACTTTAATACTTACCCCACAAGCCTCCTTTTGAGCCGAAAGGTAAAGAAAGGTTCGTGGTAGTCTAATTAGAAAATCGTGGTTTGCTTATCTTTTTATGTTTCATTTGCTATCATCATTTGTTTCAGTAACCATAATAAAAGCAACCCCTCCTTGATTCCCCGATTGAGGTCCGCTTGGACCAAAAGAGGTTCCTGGAGGATTTTCTTTTTAACAAGAACATCCATCTCAAAATTTACTAAAATTGACAAGACTCTGGTGTGTATACTCTGCACTTGGCTACGGTTCGTCCGATCAGTCAAGCTGTATCAAAAGCACTTGAGTGACTAGTATAATTAGGATTCACTCTCCCAAATTGACAAACTATCAGGTGAAAATCCAACACCTAGATCAAACCATTATGGTGGCAAAATACCCAAAGGAAGCGGGAACTCCTGAAAAGTGACCTCGGGGCGCCGATCTCTGTCACACCTTAACGGGTGCGTTATAAACAATAGCCCCAGAGACTCCATTCAGCCCACATATTCCTTGTGGGTAGCCGTGAAGGTTTAGTTTTCGACATACTCCAAGTACTCTCGGGTATATCTGGTGTCCACCCCTTCGCCTAATTTTAATCAATTCATATTTCACATTAACTTAAAACATACGAAGAGGCAATTGGAAAACATTTACTCCAAGCACATGCAAATACATTGATTTTCTTTTGACTCCATTCTAAGGCACTGATTATTTTCTTGCTATATATATATATATATATTGTGTCTCAGCATTGTGCTTTCGTGCGCTCATTTTGTATCTTGTCATCTATGGTTGTTTATGGTTAAATTTCAAACTCCTAAGTAATTCATTCAGGTTAACATCACCATACTAAGTAATTAGCCTTAGTAACTTAATAGGGTCTAGCCCCCTTCGCTTCGTTAGGAGTTGAGCCTAAACAGAGGAGTCAAGAACAAGGTGACAGTCTTGACTCGAGACTTGCCCCCAAGGACACACCGAGTGGCTTGAAGATTTCTGCCACGTGACCCAGGTGTGTGAAAGGCGGCAACAAGTCTAGTAATAAAAATCTGATGACTATCCTCAAGAAGACTGTGGGGGATAATAAGAGATCATGGGATAGCAAGATTAAGTATGTTGTGTGGGCAGATAGGATCACTAAAAAGAACTCAACTGGAAAGTCACCTTTTGAGCTGGTGTATGGACTCACAGCCACCCTTCTGGTCAGCATGCAGATTCCAATCTTCAGGATGTTAAGTGAATATGGCACGAAACAGTCAGAAATGGAGCAGAGAGTCAATCAGATTATAGAATTGGATGAATCTAGAAGAGTTGCCCTTGATCAGTCACTCAGACATCAAGAAAGCATGAAGGGCACCTTTGACAAGTCAACCAGGCCAAGAGCTTTCCAAATAGGAGATACTGTTCTCTTATGGGATAAAAGAAAGGAGAAGCCTGGGAAGCATGGAAAATTTGACAGTCTTTGGAAAGGTCCGTTTATCATCCGCAACACGACTGGCACCAATTCTTTTTTCTTTAACACCATGGATGGAGAAATATTAAACTTGCCCATGAATGGCCAACACTTGAAGCCCTTTTATCGAAACAACCTCCAAGATGACCAAGGGGTCATCCCAGGGATTTTCTAAACTCATCCTTGTTGTATTTTATGTACTTTATTTTTGTGCTATATTTTATATCATATCTTTGTAGAATGTTGTATCAAAGCTCCTTCCTTTTTGTATATTAGCATCTGTATTATACTTCACTTATATATGCTAAAAAAGAAAAAGTTTATTTCATGTACTTTATTTCGAAAAAAGCAAAAATATTTTTGGTATTTCATCATGGCATATTTTTATTATATACATGGACCTGAGACACTTCTGTTTACATGCAGGTACCAGAGATTCCTGGATTTTCAGGCACTCTTTTTGATCAATAGATCAAGCAAGTACTTTTCCCATAGTTGGAGCCAGATGTTACCAACTTTTTGTACCATAGTTGGGTTACTTGAGGAGCCACCGGTTGACAGACATGTTCAATGTCTGATTCCAGTGTATCAGTTGATCCGTCTTCATGTCTAGCAAATATTGTCTAGTCAATTTTTCATTTGAATAATTTTGACCATGGCCCCGCGGGGTTTGTAATAAAATGTGCTAGTAGGGTATTTTGAGTGGTTCGATCTCCTAAGATGTAGAATCTCAACTAAGGTATTCCAGGGAGTTTTTTTGCCCTTGACAATTATGCTTTGCCTATAGCCGAGTATAATTGACGAAGTTTTCTCCTGCTTCCTCCAAAGCTAGAATGCCCGATTTTGAATTCTGGGCCTTGGGGAGTTATTAGAGCCCAACTGAGTGTTATAAACCTACTAGGCATTATTAGAGTAGAGCATGGTCTTGTCCTAAGTCGATAGGACCTTTAAATTTTTTCGAACGGGTTAAAAATTATTTTTTTAATTTTTTTAATTTTTTAATTATTTCCCTAAGTTTTTTAATTAATTTTTCCATAAATTAAATGGAAAAATCTTGTTTGTAATAAGTCCGTCATCCGGACCCCGAATTCAGTGATTGAAGGCTCTAACCTTAAACCAAAAATCATTTTTGATCATCCAGCTAGTCAGATCCAACTTTCAGATCATCAATCAGACACATAATGCACATTTTCTCAAAAAAGTCATTTTGGGGAAAAAATGGAGTTTTTATTAAAAAATGATTATTTTGGAGAAAATTAAAACTCTCCAAATTAATCCAAATTCAGCGAAATAAAAGGCTAAATGACATCTCATTGGGCATTTATGATGATTAGAGTTATCATAACTCAGCTTCAGTCAGCATTCAGTGAGCAATAAATTTATATTCAATTAACGGGTTTGTCATCTCCAGCTAAACCCCTGAATTTGATGAGATGGAGAGCAATCATTGGTCTAATGATTTGATCGAGGTAAAGACTGAAGTTTACACCTGCAGTGGCCTCTCCAAACCTAGCAGTGGTTGCCTCCATACCTAGAATGTGGTTCTACCTACATGCTCATGCCTCTCCTCATGCTCACACCTCCTCTCTCCAACAGGGGCGTTATCACACGTGTGGGCTCAGTTTGGGCTCGATTTTCAGTGCTGAGGGTTGGAATGGGGGCGCCTTGCCTAGGTGGAGGCCTCCCCTCATTCCCAGCCCATCTTCTTTAGATTTGCTCTCTCAGTGGTGGCCAGGGCGGTTAGGTCTGGTTTTTTGGTTTTAGGGTTTTGGGTTCTTCATTCATTGCATAAATAAAGGCTTCTTTAGCTTTATTCAGGTGGATCTCTTGATTGTAAACTTACTCTGTAAGATTTTGTAATGGCTTATGCTCATCTTCTGGAATAAAATCAAGACTTTGGAGGTCCATGCAGCAGTACTTGTGGTGAATGAATTTGTGAGGTGATTTCTGTCCATCTATTTTATTTGCAATACTCATATATGATATAATCAATTAGTTTTAGAAGTCTATTGTTTTCAACATAAAATCTTCCATTTACAGTTGTTAAGTTAGTTGATTGTGCTATTTTATAAAAGATTTCATGAGCGAGACATATTCAGTTATATTAATGTTGATGAGTGTTTATATTTATTAGCATGCTAGTTGATTGATCTCACTGGGTTTTGTGAAGTGTTTTGATCTTGGACAGGATCTACTATCTTGGAGAAGGGTGTGAGCTCGGTTGCATCTAGCTTATCTTCAAGACCACAAGTTTTTCTTTTAACACTGGTTTCTCTACAGGATCTACAATAACTTGGATTCTTCCAAGAAGAAGGCTTCAAGAGTCTTTGTTTACTTCAAGTTCCATCTCATAAAAAATTTCATAAGTTAATGTTCTTTGGTTACCGGTCACTTAGGAAGCCCTAGTTCACTTTTTTCAACCTTTAGGCTTCCTCCCCATTGCCTTGTTTGGCTTGCATTTACTTCTTCTTCGCTGCCCTCTTTTCACTTTAGTTTGCAGCCCCTTTTCTTCATTTTGGACAGCCTTCTTTTGCCCTAGTTTTGGCCCCTTTTTGCCCTAGTTTTTGGCCCTATCTTTCTCCTTTTTGGACAGCCCTCTTTTGATTGTTCGCAACCCTCTTTTTTTTACTATTTTGCATCCTTCTTTTTGCTTTTGGACAGCCCCCTTTTTCACCTTTAGGACAGCCCTCTTTCCCATCTTTTCTCTCCCCTTTTCTTTGGTTTTTCTCCTCTCTTTCCTCTTTTTTCATTGTTGGTTTTTGTCCTCTTTTTCGAGAATGTAGTTTGTAGTTTGTCTTTAAAATCTTAACTAATGCATAACGTTTAAACTGTTTTAAGCTCTTATTTGCAGGAGGAATCAAGAAAAGCCCAAGGGCTAGAAGCAAGCAAGAGAGAAAGCAAGAAGTACAAAAAGACAATTTCCCCTCTTCTTCCATCCCTTTCTTTCCCTGTTCTTCCAAGAAAAGGCAAAAAACAAGTCATCAAAAAATTGTAAATTAATAAAAAGCGAGTGGGATTACGGCTCCCACACCCTTCTTCCCCCATTTGGGGGAAGCCTGTATCGTCTCTCTTTCATGCTTTCCATTTTTATTGCTAATGGTAGAATAGTGTAGTATAATCATCTAATCTTAGTCAAAGTAGTGCATATTTAATTAGTTTGTTGTTCATAAAAAGTGAGTTAAAAAGTTTTATTTGATCATTCCAATCGAATGTGGCATCATTTCTGTTAGAATACTAATTGTTAGATTAGCCAGTTTTGATTCATTAATCAAGTTGATTGCTTCATATCTTAAGTTTGTATCTCTCAATAAGTAAATCACCTTTTTTTTAAAGTAAAAATCTCTTGAATCTCACCATAAGGTGGATCAAGAGTGCTCTCTGTCGGAGAATTGAATAAACCGTCTTCACTTTATTTTCGTGCATCATAATGTTAATCAAGTTAATCAATAAATAAGACTCTTAAACTTGCAGAAACACAAGTCAAGAGCACTCTCTATCTGAGAGCATCATTAGTGTTGCATAATCCTTGCATTAGGCATCTAGATTAGATAAGACTCTTGAACCTTTGTCATAAGACAAGGTCAAGAGCGCTCTCTGTTGGAGAGATTAATTAATTGACTTAATAAAATCCTTCAACTCACACTCCCTCTAATTAATTTACTTCGTTGATCTCCTTCACCTAGTATGCTCTGCCGACTTTCGAGTTGGGCTCGTACTCACAACGATGAATGGACTTGCTAAGACCGCAATAACAACATAATTAAAACTTTTACCTCATAACCAACGCACCGGCGTTGTCTCGATAAAATACTCAGGTAGTGGGCAAATTCTAAGTGTGGGTACCGGGCAACCCAATCTGGACACAGTTGGTTAAGTTATTGAACACCTAGCTGTGATTCCAGACAGGTCCGTCATGTCTTCGAACGGAGCCACTGAAGGTATTTCCGGTTAGGATTTCCAGACACCTTAAGCAATATCACTTAAAATCCTTAAAAATATACCAAGAGCACTTGCACAACCTAATATTCAATAGTTTTATTTCAAGACTTGCTATTAATTTCTTTACGCATTTTCAGTACTTTGACTCCATAAGGCACTGGTCTTTTAATCCGCATAATTGTTATATTGGGATCAATTGTCTTTGGCCTCTTTAATTTCTATCTGTGAATGCACATTTATGAAGTCTTGAATTATTTCTTATCGTTTAATCTCTTGCTAGCAACGTGGATTGCTTTGTTTTATGTGTCGAACTCATGATAAATAAACACTTTTTAATTATAGTAACTCCTAAGCAACACCCATCCGCGTCCGTAACCATTAAAACACTTTAACAACTTTAAAGAGCCTTAGAAAACTCTTTTGTAGGGACTACCCCCCTTGGCTTCGTTAGGAGTTAGCCTAAATGGAGGAGCTAGGAGTAGGTGACAGTACCTAGCTCTGTGCTTGCCCCCAAGGTCATACCTCTCCCACTTTCATAAATGAGGAGACAGCTTTCAATTGATTTCTGCTACTGGTGTGCAATCGGCGAACAACAAACCTTAAGCCAAAAATCATTCTTGATCGGCCAGCCAGTCAGATCCAACTTTCGGATCATCAATCAGACACATAACGCCATTTTTCTCAAAAAAGTCATTTTTGAGGAAAAAAATGATTATTTATTAAAAAATGATTATTATTGGAGAAAATTAAAACTCTCCAAATTACTCCAAATTCAACGAAATAAAAGGCTAAATGACATCTCATTGGGCATTAATGAGCATTCGAGTTAACGAAAGGTAGTTTCAGTCAGCATTTAGTGAGATAATTGGCACCTTCACTTAGCAATTGCGCCTCCTTCAGCTAAGCTCACGTGTGGGATGAGGTGGAGAGCATTCATTTGACCGGTGTTTTGATCGAGGCAGAACTGAAGCTTGCACTGATGATCACTGGGTAGTGGCTCCTCCATACCTAGCATGTGTAGTTTCCAGACCTAGCAGGTGGCTCTCCTATGCAGACTCACGCCTCCTTCATTAGCTCACGCCCCTCACTCTTGGATGAATGCGCCCTCACACGTGTGGCTCCTTCTGGGCATGGTTTTCAGTGGCTAGGGTTGGAGTGGGGGCGCCTTGCCTAGGTGGAGGCCACCCCTCACTCCCAGCTCTTCATTTTAGGTCTGGGCTCTTAGTTATGTGACCGATCCGATCAGGTTATGTGATTTGGTTCTAGGGTTTTAGCACTCTCTCATTGTATAAATAGAGGCTCTTTTAGCTCTATTGGGATGGGATATTTGGCATAGAAGCTCTGGAGAATTTTCATTGTAACATTTTGCTTAAGGTTTAATAAAATTTATGACTTTGGAGGTCAATGCGGAAGCTTTTTGTTGGTCATGATTCACCTTGTTAGGTGATACCTTTCTTTACACCCTGCTCTCTTGATTCTTAAGCATTTGATTATATTATTGTTGAAGGATAACAATCTAGCACTATATTTTATAATCCATGCTTTTCTCTTGAAGTTGTGTTGTTTTCAGGTGTTGTCCGGTATACAGGGGATCTTTCATGGTTGACCTTCATTCTGCAGGTTCCACAAGAAGTCATTCTCTTTCAGGAAGATCGAGAAGCACAATTTCTTTGCCTCATCCATCATCAAACAAAAGAAATCTTTTCGGTCACCTTTTCCAGGTTTTACCTAAGTTTTTCTTCTCTCCATTATTTCCATGTATCTCATGTTTGTTTTGACCTGAAATAATATCTTGGGATCTGATCTCAAGTGCCACATTATTTTGTGGCTACTTTTCTTTCCCCACTAGCATCCTTGCGTATATCCAGCTAGTCTAGACGGTTTCGGGACTAGTGCTTCTAGTGATCACCTTGTTCGAAGGTTGATCCCACCTTTTGTTTGTTATTAAGTGATTTCTCCCCCTTCTTCTAGGTTGGATTTGGCCTCCTTCCACCTTGTTGTGTGCCTTTTCTTCTTACTTTTCTTAGCTGCCCTGTTTTTGCATGTTTATGACAGCCATCTTCATCTTCTTTCGCTGCCCCGTTTTCACCATTTTTGCAGTTCTTCGATTGTTTAGTTCACTGTCCTGTTTTTGCATTTTTATGACAGCCATCTTCTTCTTCTTTCGCTGCCCCGTTTTCACTATTTTTTGCAGTTCATTGGTCATCTAGTTCGCTGCCCTATTCTTCCATTCTCTTGCCTTCAATTTCCTATTTTTCTTCCCCCCTTCTTCCCCTCATTTTTCCTTTGTTTCAGCCTTCTTTTGCCTTGTTCTTTTACTCTTTTCCATCATCTTATTTTCCCCTTTTTGCAAGTTTGAAGAAAGGTTTTGAATAAAAAGTAAATCACTCTCCTTTTTACATAAAGTTCAATAATAAAAAGTTTCATGCTTTCCTTCAAAAGTCCTTTCAAAGGTTGAATTCCTAAAGGCAAGTTGTAAAATCTTAATAAAGTTATCTTTTGTTTGAGTGGGGTTTTTAAGCCCCCACTCTCAGCCTCTGCTATTTGAGGAGGTTTGTGGTGTTCTTATCTTCTTATGTGCTTAGATTATATGTGTTTTTTCCTATGATACTTGCATCATTTTTCTTAGAATACTAATTGTTAGATTAGCCAGTTTTGATTCATTGAATAAGTTGATTACTTCATCTCTCAATTTTGTATCTTTCATAAGTAAATCAACTGCTTAAAGTAGAAATCTCTTGAATCTCACCATAAGGTGGATCAAGAATGCTCTCTATCGGAGAGTTTACTAAACCATCTTCACTTTACTTTCATGCATCATATTGTTTAATCAATTAATCGATAAGTAAGACTCTTGAACTTGCAGAAAGACAAGTCAAGAGCACTCTCTATCAGAGAGCATCATTAGTTTTGCACATCCTTGCATTAGGCATCTAGATTAGATAAGACTCTTGAACCTTCGTCATAAGACAAGGTCAAGAGCATTCTCTGTCGGAGAGTTTAATTAATTGACTTAATAAAATCTGTCAACTCACATTCCCTCTAATTAATTTACTTTGTTGATATCCTTCACCTAGTATGCTCTGCCGACTTTCGAGTTGGGCTCGTACTCAGAACGGTGAACGGACTTGCTAAGACCGCAATAACAACATAATTAAAACTTTTACCACATAACCAACGCACCGGCATTGTCTCGATAAAATACTCAGGTAGTGGGCAAATTCCAAGTGTGGGCGCCAGGCAACCCAATCTGGACACTCGCTGGTTAAGTTATTGAACACCTAGCTTGTGATTCCAGACAGGCCCGTCATGTCTTCGAACGAAGCCACTAAAAGTATTTTCGGTTAGGATTTCCGGACACCTTAAGCAAGACCACCATTAAAATCCTTAAAACTTACCAAGAGCACTCGCACAATCTAATATTCATTGGTTTAAATTCCAGACTTGTGTTTATTTCTCTAGCGCATTTCAGTTTCATCGACTCCATAAGGCACTGGTCCTTGTTTTGTTTTGCATAATTATATGATCAATTGTCTATGGCTTAATATAATCACTGAATGCTTAAATGATGTCTAGAATTTAGATTTATCTTTGAATCTCTTGCTGCAACGTGGATTGTTTTTTTTTTTGTCTTGTGTCACACTCATAATAAGTAAAACACTTTCAAATTATAATAACTCCTAAAAAACACCCATCCGCATCCGCAACCTTCAAAAAACACTTTAACAACTTAAGAGCCGTAGAAAACTCTTTTGTAGGGACTACCCCCCTTGGCTTCGTTAGGAGTTAGCCTAAACGGAGGAGCTAGGAGTAGGTGACAATACCTAGCTCTGTGCTTGCCCCTAAGGTCACACCTCTCCCACTTTCCTAAGTGAGGAGACAGCTTTCAATTGATTTCTGCTGCCGGTGTGCAATCGACGAACAACAGACTCTAGAAGAAGTCTTCACCAGGAAGAAACCTGTAGTTGACCACATGAGGATATTTGGCACTCCGATGTACATTCATGTGCCAAAGGAAAAGAGGGCCAAGCTAGAACCCTCCGGTAAGAAAGGTATATTTGTCGGGTACAGTGATTGCTCGAAGGCCTATCGTATCTATGTACCTGGACAGAGGTACATTGAATTCAGCAGAGATGTGATCTTCCATGAGGAAGTTGTGTTTCATAAAACACAAGAGCTTTCAACGGAAGATGAAGTACCTCCCCTTGAGTTTCCAAGTTCAGAAATTCAGAGGGAGGAAGAGGAATTTGAGAATCGAATTCCAGATGCACCTAAGGACACTGAAAGTTCATCAAAAGAACTGCTTGAAGTTCCTCCTTCCAAAAGGAGACCTGCTTGGTACCGAGAAACGGTACAAGAAGGAGAGAAGCATAAAGCTCTTCCCAGGACTTTCAAAGAAAGCATAAGACCACAGAAGTACTCTGGTCTTATGAGCTAGCTTATCAGTGCAGAACTTTCCTTATACGAAGAAGCAGCAAGTCAACAGGTTTGGGTTGATGCCATGATTGAAGAGTATAGTTCAATCATGAAGAATGATGTGTGGGTAGTTGTTCCCAGACCAACAGGAAAGTCAGTGCTAACATCCAGATGGCTTTATAGCATGCTGCTGATGGCAGTGTGGAGAAGTACAAAGCCAAATTCGTAGCTCGTGGCTTCACTCAGAAAGAAGGCATTGACTATGATGAGACATTTTCTCCTGTTGCTAGGTATACTACCATTAGAACCATCATTTCTTTTGCTGCAGTATTCGGGTGGAACTTACATCAGATGGATGTAAAGACAGCCTTCCTCAATGGCAAGATTGAGGAGGAAGTCTATATTGAACAACATGAAGGCTTTGTGACTCATGGGAAGAAAACCCATGTGTGTAAACTGAAGAAAGCCTTGTATGGACTGAAACAGGCTCCGAGAGTCTGGTATGCGTAGATGGATGGATTTCTCCACAGCTTGGGGTTTTCCAAAAGTACAGTTGATTCTAACTTGTACTTTAAGGTTGTTCATAATCATGTCTTGATACTTGTTCTATATGTAGATGACTTGTTTCTCACAGGTGATGAACAGTTGATAAAACAGTGTAAGAGGGAGCTTACCTCTAAATTCGAGATGAAGGATCCCAGGTTCATGCATTATTTCCTTGTCTTAGAGGTCTGGCAAAAGCTAGGCGAGATCTTTCGGACACAAGGAAAGTATGCAGTGGACATCTTGCATAGATTTGGGATGCAAGACTGCAAGTCCATGAGCGTACGCATGACTACCAACTTGACAAAGTTGTGTGACTCAACTACCAGTTCACATAGTGTGGACTCTACTAAGTACAGACAGCTTATTGGATCATTGATGTATCTTTTGCATACGAGACCGAACATCTGTTACACAATGAATGCTTTGAGTCAGTTCATGTCCGATCCAAAGCACATACACTTGGTAGCTGCCAAACACGTACTCAGATATGTGCAAGGTACTATTTATGGGCTAAGGTATACTTCCAGCAATGGAGTATTATTATCTGGATATGCAAAGTCAAATTAGGTTGGCAACGCAGTAGACCAGAAAAGCACCTCTGGTTACTACTTCAGTATGGGATCAACAATGCTTGCTTGGTCCAGCAGGAAGTAGGGTTCCATAACTCAGAGTACAATTGAGACAGAGTATATTGCTGCAAGTGATGCCTGCAAGGAAGTAGTTCGACTCAGAAAAATTCTATCTGGTCTATTCGAGGGAAAGCTTGACTCAATGATCATCCATTGCGATAATCAGAGTTGCATAAAGCTTTCGAAGAATCCAGTGTTTCATGATAGATCGAAACACATTGAAATGAGGTATCATTTCATTAGAGACCTAGTACAGAGAGGTGCTCTGAGGTTGCAGTACATTCGTATGGATGAACAGATCGCAGATATCTTGACCAAGCCTCTGACAACATCAAAGTTCATATACTTTCATGACAAGCTTGGCATGGTAGAGAATGCCTCTCTCGCTGAGAGGGAGTGTTGATTTTTCTGAGCAGCATTGAGAGCCATTCTCTTAGGAGAATGGAGACACTTGGTCTAGGACCAGAGTGTGGACTCAACCTAGAGTTGAGTGACCATTCTATTGAATTGGGATATCTAGTCCGAGACCACGATATGGAACCAGTCCAGCACTGGGGGACTCAACCTTGAGTTGAGTGATCATTCTGTTGAATGATGACATCTGGTCTGGGACCAAAGTCCGAGACCAGGACATGGAACCAGTCTAACACTGGGGACTCATCCTAGCGCTGAGTGGCCATTCTTTTGAATGGAGGCACCTAGTCAATTACCAGAAATTTACCTAGTCCAGGACTAGGCTAAGGGACATTCTCCGAGAGAATGGAGGCGTTTGGTCTGTTACCAAATATTTGACCTAGTGTCAAATTATGCAGCCTATGGCTGAGGCTCCTAGTATGTTACCAGGAAGACACTATAAGCCCTGGACTGGGTCTAGGCATGTGTGACACTCTGACCCTCAATCAGTGGACTTTGCGATCTTCTCCAAGGCTTAGCTACCCTTGGTTAAGACACCTTAGTACCTGATCTTGGTGTCATACAGAGTGTGAGATAAAAGCATTAGTAATTCTCTTTGTTTATGATGATGTACTTTAAGTGGTGATGAAAGACCACCTTGACCACTTGTGTTGACCACATGGCACTTGAAGAAGGCTAAAGAAAAAGTCAAAAATACATAAAAACCCTTAGTACCACTAAGGTGTAAAAGTGAAAGTGCAAAAAGACCTTTAGTACCACTAAAGGCAAAAGTCAAAATTGGAAAAGAATAAAATAATAATATTTTGTTCTCTCTAATTTTGGTCCACTTAGAGGTGACTCAAAAGATATAAAAGAAGATCAATCCATTTCATTATTACACACACGCTTGCTCTCACAGGTGAAGTTGGTCCAATAGAAGATCTCACAGGTTTTGGAAGAAGAAAGTTTTTATGATTATGCCCTAGCATGGATGAGTCTAGCTAGGGCATTATCACTTACTGAAGTAAAACCCTAAACTAGGGTTTCATTGTCAAAATTGCAACAGTTGTTTTATGAGCTAGGGTCTTCACCCTAACTCCTCTTTTTCTCCTCTCATGAGAAGCTTCAAGTACACACCGAGCAGCTGCAAGTTTTCATGGGCAACCCTAGTCTCCATGGGTTGCCTCTCTCTTCTTTCGATCAGCCTTAGTGAGGGCTCGGCCCTCTCTCTACCCTCGGGCAGCCCTTAGAAGGCATACCCGTGAGGGGTTTAGCCTGTGGCTATCCTTCGAGTAGCCTTTACAGGCAGACCCGTGAGGACTTGACCTGCGGCCAAACCCTCGGGTAGCCTAGCAGGCAGATCCATGAGGGTTTGTGCCTATCGGCATGCTCGTAAGGGCATCCGGCTAGCAGGGCAGCAAATCGGCCGCCCACAGACCTTCCCAGCAGGTTCCGGGCAAGCAGAGCAGGGCAGAACCGGGCAGGCAGAGCAGGGCAAAACCGAGCAGCAATACGACCGGGCAACAGTACGGCCGAGCAGCAGTACGGACAGGAAGAATAGGGCAGGTACGGACAGAGCAAAGCAGGGCAGATCCGGGCAGGCAAAAATCATAGTTTGGGCTGCCTGCTAATTTTGGGCATGAGAGAGAAAATTAGGGCAGCAAGCCCTAATTTTTTAAAAGGCCCTAATTGGGTATTTTGATGTGTAATTGGATTATCTTATGTGGTTGTGGATCTATGGTACAAACTCAGTTAGAGTTTGTGGAATTTTGGAAAAACTCAGTCATCTCATTTACGAGATGAATTACTAATGCTTTTGGGGTTTTTGTCCTTTAAAGGTTTCCCCAATGAAAAATCTTGTGTTGATATGTTGATGTTGTTTACTGCACTTATCATCTGTTTAAGTTAGTCTACAAAATTTTAAAGTATTCATGCTAATGCTAAAATTCAACAGGACTCATTTCAAATAGGCTCATGGGAACAAAGCATTGCAAACAGAGAACTTAAACCTGAGAAGCCTTATGATAGAAATAGAGAAAGCAACTCAGAATACTGATTATTACTGAGATTTTAGTTGGTTGTCTCATGTGTAGGTTACACTTAAAGGACAGTTCTTGGCGCCATTCTGAAGTGCACAGATCTCTGTACAGGACAGAGGAACAGAGGCCAAAATCTCTTTCCATAGAGGGTCCAAGTTGGTGAAGCAAGTGGGCTATAAGTCTCTCGTTTATGGATCACATATACCTTCAAAAAAGATCACTTGTATCCACAAAGAATACCTTGTTCATCAACCACTTAAGGTTCAATGTGCATACATATTTATTGTAAGAGAAGAATGATCAAAGCTGACGTTGTCCAGGATAATTTTTTATCACCTCCCAAAAGAAATATCTGTCACTAATTAAGGTAGACTTGGTCACTGATCAAAGTTGACCAAGTCATTCGAACTAATAGAAGGTACAACTAACATAAAAAAAAACAATATTACAAGGGGTGAATCATTACTACCCAACACTGCAAGCATGGACAATAGTAGATTTGGACAGTGGATCCCTAACACACAGCACATAAATCAATATAGACCAATAAGGTTTTGATTTCTCTCTCAACTTAATTATCTAATACATGTTTTCACACACTACTAATTGGAAGTTGTTGTAACCATCATATCTTAGTTCAACTTATACTGGAGAATGGCATCAAAATGTTGGTTCAAGTCTTCCTACATTATAAAAAAATATTCCCTAGTTGAATAACAAGACAGAAATGAGCAATATGTAGGAGAAGTATACTGATCATTGCCATTCAAGCCAAACAAAGATGAATATGCATATATAAATTTGCAAAAAAAAGATGAATAAGTGAATATGTATGTGGATTGAAATAAAATATGTATAAGAAAGAAATACTAATCGATCATGTGACAAAATTGATGATGTAAATTAATTAAGAGCTTGCTATGTGCAGAACAAAAGGTATCCAAGAAAATGCATTGTACAAAAGTTGGTAGCATGGTTGTTTTAAAGAAATCATAGTTGGTAGCATGGTTGTTTTCAAGAAATCATAGTTACATAACCTTCCATTGAGGCTAAAGAACTTGATATGTTCTCAAAATTCATGTTTGATCACTCTCTTTGTGCCTTCTAGATTTAACTATGAACTATTATCTCTCTCTGATTAAACATTAAATATTTTTAAGGATAACAAGTTAAATAAATACATATAGACTGCTAAAAATTAAAATTTTAATTCCTCCTTAATATGAATAACATGTATAAATAATTTGTATACTAGTTAAAAAAGATACAATAAGCTAACCTGGTGATCTAGCATCTTTGAAAATTCTTTAAGCACATGACGACGGTCTTGTGTTCCTTCTTGAACTTGTTGCGCATATTGCCTCACCCTCTTCTTCATTAATTTATAATTGATGTAATATCTATCACATGAACAAATACAACCCGTCCGATTATTTGAGAAACAATCCTAAGAAAACTATGCAAACAACACATAAGTTAATTAAAAATCAAATAAATAAACTGCAACTAATATCTACATCATTCCATTTCACACAATATGTAATGGCCCTAGGCCAACCTGAGGACTTCTGACTAACTGTAATACTGATTTTTGTTCAATGATTAAGTCAAACACTTATAACCCCCTTCTAAATGCTGTAGGTTACAAGGGCCACTAACTCCTGAATATTGTTGACGACTTCTGATTGATATCTTTGTCAAGCACTTAGTGTGTAAGCTTCTGTAACTTGCAATTTTGCCTTAGTTTGAAGTGTTTGGGATTGGTTTTGGATTAGATTTCCCCTTCGATGCTCTTATGCATTTATAATAATGTTACCATTGAAATGACTCACACCAAATTAAATAAACAGTCAACAGTAGTGAATATTCAAGCAGTAAATGACACCAAATATAACAGCAGTACCTTCATGAATAAATGCTGTAGCAGCAGTACATTGAAAAGAGTTTGAATCTGACAGCTGTTAGCTCCAGTATGTAGCTTGTTCATAGGGATGAATGGAAACACCAGTCAAGACAAAGAGCTATAAATGATGTGTGAGCAGATCTGAAAAATACAGCCCTTTATCACCATAAATGAGCCACTCAAATGCTATAGCAGAGGTCAGGGAACTCTAGCACTGAAAGTCTCAAGTCTGTTGTAGATAACCACTAGAAAAATACGCCCAATAACTCCTGTAGCAGCTTGTGTATTCTTCAATACTGCCTCAGAGCCCCTTAACAGTCAATATAGATGAAGAATGAAAAGTATGTATACTGTTGATGATAGATTGAAACCACCATAACACGCCCAACAGCATAGAGTAGATATACTCAGTCTTATAACCAACAAGAGGAGACAATAATACCCACGATTTCACTGAGATTTCGACAAGAGACCAACTCCTTAGAAGGACCACAGGTTCTACTGTAGCAGATAATATAAAGAGTTGAGTGTACATAGTAAGCAGGCAGTGACCCCACACTGTCTGAAACAGTGAAGATACTACTCCCTTTTTCTCCACGAGTTGACAGTGGTGCGCCCTCTCTGCTAGCTTGGTGATGTCTTAGCTGAGTTTAATGTTCTTTCTCAGTGATACGCCCTCCCTTCATGGCCAGAATAGCTGTAGTTGCGCCCTCCCTTGTAAGGAACCCAAGACAACTAGTGAGCCCTTTACTTGGGTGTCTCAGCTTTCACAAAAACCCTCTCCTTGGAAGTCCCAGATTCTACAGTATGCCCTCTCATAATAGGAATACTGAACCCTCTACAAACTCCCAAAAAATCTCAGATCTGAAGATAAAAATGCAATCACATACCTCGACAACGAAGAACAATGAGAAATCGGAGTGATCTCTCCTACAACAATAGCTAGGGTGGACGGTTTCACCACCGAAACTATCCCCTCTCCCTTAAGGTTTCATTCAAGAGAAAGCAAAGCTCAAGAGCTCTCAAGTTTCGTAAATGCAAATATCATGAATGAATGAAAAGTGAGGCTTTCTCCCTCTTTTATTCTCATATTGACCATTTTGGCCATTTTTTCCTATTTGCCTCTTTTAATAATAAAGTGACTTTGTCAATACTCACTTTATTAATTTATTACTCAATGTCACTTTATAAAGTCACGTTTTTCCTAGTAACATTAAATAATTTCGTTTTTGTCCTCCCATCATTTAAAGCTCTCCATCTTGGTTCCAACGAGCTATTACACTAAGGTGTTCCCTCAAATAAAATGCCCCAAATAACACCTTTAGTGCCATTAATTAATTTATGCCCAATTTACGAGAATCGTCGGAATGCAATGGAACCACGAACGGACTACGCAAAAATGATCTTAATGATGAGTAAGGGTAAATGGACTAGGATGGGCCCCGTGAAACTCCTTCGAGCTCTCTGGTATCATAATCGCACTCCTCTAACCTGACTAACACAAGCTCGAAAGTGTCTCCAACCGCAGACAAGGGAATCCAAAATTGGGGAAATTACACAATAGTAAATACTCAATTCATTTCTACAATTTATCATTGAAAAAACAAACTTGTAATGTTGTCAAGAACAAAAGTACCAACTTTGCTATATAGAGAAAGGCAACACTTGGAGGATCCAAACTGACCTCAGAGTGCATGGTGAAGAACACATGAGACGAGAAATTTCTCTTAATGGACCATTCATACACAAATTTCTATTCCCAAAATGAAAGAGGAGATGGCACCCAAAATGATGTAATGATTGTTCCTAGTGACAACGACAACTCGTGACATAATGCCGCAAATTCTAAACTTGACCTCCCATCTATACCCTTTAATGTCTCTCCTTTGTTGCAATCCTTTGTTCATAAAATTTGATAAACAATGCAATAGTACGAAGATGGCCAAGTTCTATTCAACCAAACGAGTTCGAGGGGGCTTAAAAATAGCCAATTACTATGCAACCAAAAAAGTTGGAGAGGGATGAAAATCCTCAACTAGCAACATTCAACAAGTAGTAGATTAGTTAGCATAATTATAATGTTATGCAGCAGTAATTTAGACTATTGTACCAACTATTCTACAAACCAGGAAAATCAATGCAGTAGACAATGTTACCCCTCTTACAGCGAAAGGTGATTTAGATATGCTATTCCTAAGATGAGATTTGTGGCTTCACCATAGATCATTGGTCAGAGGTCCTTCAACATATATCAAATGGTCCATGTGCCTTGGATATGCCTAGCTAGATACAATGTCTAGTCCCCTGCGTGCAAAGACATCTCAAACCCTCATTTTCTCTTATAGCATGTTTTCTTATATGACAATATATTTGCATGGATCATGACAATATGTCTGCACGGATTGTTACCTTTATGATCATATAGTGATTCACATGCTTAAAACAATTAGTCGTGTCATAGTCTTTCTTTGGTGTGCTTTGACTTAGAAGTGTGTTAGTCCGAAGGTTAATTTGTAAAATGAAAATATAAATAAATAAATGAAATGTAAAATGAAAAAAGGGATCATAATATGAAGGTGCAAGGATGGATTGTTAGTTTTTACAAGATTATAGCAATATAACTTAATTGCAAATAAACAATAGGATCTCTAGAAGAAAGACAAAGCACAGAAACAAAGAACACAAGAATTTATCCTAGGAAACCCAATCGAAAAAAACCCAGCAAACCTTTGTATAGAGATAATAGCTCTTGAGAATGGAGAGAAGAAGAAAGAGGGAGAAAATGTCTCTCTAAGATACAACCCCAGAAAACACTCTCCTTGACTGCAGTAGCGCACCTTTTTCTGCTAGAGGAACTTGTTGTGTGTGGAAAAAATAATGAGGGGCACCTCTTATTTATACTAATTTTCCAAGTGAAAAATTACTGTGGTCGACTTGACAGTTTGACTGGGGCCGACCTACCTTGGGGAAATACAAAATAATTTTATTTTTATTCTTTTCTTATGTATTATTTCCCCAGGGTTTACATTGATTCTTTTTAGAGTTTACATTGGTAATTATATCAGTATAATCTCCTGTAGAAAGTACAAGGAAATGCAATACAAGTACAACAAGAATAACTTCTGAAGTTGCACAAATTCGAACACTCCCTCTCAACAAGGAAGGTATTCTTCAGATATGGTCATCATCAGCATCACAAACATCTGGGTCTCTTCTGTACATCTCTTATGCCTCGATCATCTCTATACATACTGAAGGTTGTTAACACTATCTCTGTCCATCGAGAGGTGTCATCAAAAAATCTGATCCACTCAGTCCATTGGTAGATCTATCAGCTTTGTAACTCTACACAGTCCGTCGAAGAGTACACCAATCGGCATCTCATCTGCTATGAGTCCGTCTCTAACCGAAAACTAGGACATGCTTCACACAACCATCTACTATCAATTCGTCTCAAGTGTTGGTGGGAATTCTCCTACACCAAGTTGAGAACCAAAGCTAGTGGGAATTCTCCAAAAACACCAGGTTAATAACTAGGACCAATACAGGTCACCAGTGTACACAACCATCTACTACCAGTTCATCTCAAGAGCTGGTGGGAATTCTCCTATGAGCACCAGATTGAGAATCAGAACGTATGTATAGTGGTCATTAGTGCACAAGACCGTCTATGTCCTACTCGTCTCAATATGTCGATGGGATTTCTCCCATACCAGGATGAGAACCAGGACGAGCAAAGGCCACCAATGTACACCACCATCTACTAGCAATTCATCTCAAGCACTGGTGGGAATTCTCCAAAGAACACCGGATTGAGAATCATAACATATAGTAGTCATCAGTGTACACGACCGTCTGCAACCTTCCCTTCTCACAATGTCGATGGGATTTCTCCCATACCAGGCTAAGATTCAGAACAAGTAGAGGCACCAGCATCATAGATATCAATCTTGACTTTCCCTCTCCATGATGGGTGCATTTTCTTCAACTCCAATTCTTCTGCGAAAGTATTCGAACTTTGTCGTGAGAAGAGGCTTGGTAAGAATATATGCAGTCTAGTCATCTGTCGGAACATACTGTAACTCGACCGCACCTTTCTGCACCATATCATGAATGTAGTGATATCGTATCTCTATATGCTTCATCTTATCGTGAAATATGGGATTTACTGACATCTGTGTACAACTCTGGTTGTCACAGTGAATCACAGTTGGTCCTAGAATCTAACCAAATAATCCAGTAAGGAGTTTTCGAATCCATATAGCTTATCGAGTTGTTGTACTAGCAGCCATGTACTCATCCTCTGCGATGCTAACAACTACTGAGGCCTGCTTCCTGCTACACCGGGAAATCACTGCAGATCCCAAACTGAATCAACATCCGGAAGTACTCTTCCTATCTGCAACACACTCGGCCCAATCTAAGTCAGAAAATCATTGCAATATCATATCACATCCTGAAGCATATCTTAGATCATATCCCACAATGCCACATAAGTATCTGAGAACATGTTTTGCAAAAACTCAGTGAATCTGCCTCGGATCACTCATAAACTGGATCAGAGTATTCACAGCAAAACATATATCTGGTCTAGTGTTTGTTAGATACACCAGAGACCCAATCAACGGGCGATACATGGTGGGATCAATCATATCAGAATTTGAAGTAGAGTCCTTCAATTTTTTGAAATTTGCATCCATCGGGGTTGCCATGGATTTGTAGACCAACATCTTGAATTTCTTCAAAATATCAATGGTGTAGTTTCCTTGACTTAGGAAGATTTCCTTTTGCCTCTGTCATACTTCTAATCCCAAGAAGTAATGCATCAATCTGAGGTCCTTCATTTCAAACTCAGTGGCAAGCTTCTTCTTACACCATCCAATTAGTTTCTCATTTCCTATGAGAAATGAGTCATCCACATACAGGACCAAAATCAGTGGCTCATCATCCATAATCTTCTAGTAAAGATTAGGATCTACATCACTCTTGGTGAATCCCAAGTTTATCGAGTATCCATCAATTCGTCCATACCAAGCACGAGGTGCTTGCTTGAGTCCATATATGCCTTTCTCAGTTTACATACGTGAGAATCTTTCCCATGGACAATAAACCCTTCTGGTTGTTCAATGTAAACTTCTTTCTTGATAATACCATTGAGGAAGGCAGTCTTTACATCCATCTGATGCATCTTCCATCCCATAGTTGAAGCAATAGCAATGATGGTTCTGATGGAAGTATATCGAGCCACGGGAGCAAATGTATCATCATAGTCAATTCCCTCTTTCTGAGAGAATCCTCTGGCAACAAATTTGGCCTTATGTTTTTCCATGCTACCATTTGCTCCGTGTTTAATCTTAAAAATCCATTTGGAGGTCACAACTGACTTCCCCTCAGGTCTTGGTACAACTTCCCATACATCATTCTTCATGACAGACTGGAAATCCTCCATCATGGCATCCTTCCAAACTTGGTGTATGGATGCTTCTTCGTATGTGGTAGGTTCTGAGGTAATGATGTGACTCATCAATGCTACATAAATTGAGAACCTATGAGGTCTTTTGCTTTCCGTATGGATTCCGTGTGGAGCTTCGTGCCCCTCTGCATCCTGTAATGTTTGTTGTGCCATCTAGGTCTTTTTCGACTTACTACCATATCTGTGGGAGCATCAACTGGATCAGCTGGATCAATGGGATCGATCAGTTCATTCTTTTCTTCAAACTCCCTCTTAACTTCTAGAGGGGGAGATGATCCCATCTCTTCATCATCATCGATCTCCATATCAAATCCTCTTCCTTTTCGGATATCCATCTCTTCTTCAAAGGTCACATCCCCACTGACTTCAATCTGCCTCGATCCTGGGATGTTTATTCTGTAAACCTTTGAAGACTCACTGTATGCCACAAATGTTCCCTTCTTGCCTGAAGGTTCTAGTTTCGTCCTTTTATCCTTGGGCACATGAATGTAGACTGGGCAGCCAAAGATATGAAGGTGGCCCACTTCTGGCTTCACTCCTGTGAAAGATTCTTCCAGAGTCATGTTCTTCAAGATTTTATGAGGGCATCCGTTTTGTACATAAACAGTTGTTCTGGATTCTTCTTCCCATAAGAACATCGGTAGACTCTGGTCATGTATCATGGTTGTGGCTGCCTCCACAATTGTTCGGTTCTTTCTTTCTGCAACCCCATTTTGTTGTGGGTTGTAGGGAACTATGAGCTTCCTCTTAATTCCTGCTTCCTTGCAGAAATCATTAAATTCTGTAGAGATGTATTCTCCATCATTGTCTAATCTCAAGATCTTAATTCTTCTTCCTGACAGATTCTCGACTTGTGCTTTGAATTCCTTGAATTTGTTGAGTACTTCCTCGAATTCCTTGGTCTTGAGGAAGTATATCCACATCTTTCGTGGGTGGTCATCAATAAATGTTACATAGTAGTTGTAACCACCCAATGAAGTAACCGTCATGGATCCACACAAGTTAGAGTGGACTAGATCCAATATTCCCTTGGATTTGCTTTCACTTTTTGGAAACGAACCCTTGGTATTCTTACCAAGTGCACATCCTCTACATACGCCATCATGGTCTACATGAAGCATTGGTAGACCTGTCACCATTTTCCTTAATGATGGGAGAGCTTGATAGTTTAGGTGAGCTAGCCTTATGTGCCATAGCTCATTGATGTTAGTGGAATCATGGACTAGTGCTCAGACAATACAAGCTTTCCTCCTTTACACCAATCACTTTTGTTGTGTCCATGCTAGAATTCTTGTGTCGTGCAAGCACATTTCCATCTGCAAAAGTAACTCTATATCCCTTGTCTTCTAGAGCAGAGATGGAGACAAGGTTTCTTTTCATACCAGGTACATACAACACATCATTCAGATGTAGTAAGTCATTGGATTCCAACTGAAGAGATGTAGATCCAAATCCTTTCGTAGTTGTAGTTGGCATCATCTCCAAGTGCAACACAGAGATGGGATTCTTTCTCAACTACTTCTAAAAGGTCTCTTTATAACCAGTAATATGCTTGGAAGCACCACTATCTATAATCCATGTATCACTTGTGGTGGGAACCGTACCTGATAATGCTGATATGAAGAAGAATTCTGTGTGATCTTCATTTCTTAGTTTCTTGTGATGATGACCATCTTCCACATCAGTTGTTGAAGCTTCATGCTTCCTCTTGTTTGCATAGTGACCATATTTCTTATAATTATAGCATTGTATGTGTGATAGGTCCTTCTTTTCCCTCCAATCTGGAGAAGAACTTGATCTCCTAGCCTGGTGCTTATGTTTGTGAAACTTCCTTCCTTTTCCCTTGCCTTTCTTGGCATGAGTTATAAAGGCTTGATTCTCCTCAACTTGAGGACCATGGAGTCTTTGCCTCGCTGCAATCCTGGTGTCTTCCTGAGTGTAGTCTGCCCATAACTTGTCAAATTTGGGCAACTTGGTTCGACCACTTATGGTTTGGCTAAAGGACTCCCAAGATGGTGGAAGACCATCTTGAGTGGTCATGACAAACTCCTTTTCTTCAATGTTATCTACACTGGACCTTAGCTTGTCCCGAAGTTCGGTGATCCTCATGAAATATAAGGCAATAGATTCAGACTTAATCATTTTCATATTTGATAGTTGGTTCCTCAATGTGAGAGTCACACTGATGCTACTATGTTCAAATATCTTCTTCAAGGTCTTAAACATCTTCCTAGTTGTTTTCTTTTCTGAGATTTGTGGAACCAAGTGATCTTTCACTGAGTCCACCAAAATCCTTCTTGCTTTCGCATCACACTTCCTCCACTGGGACTTGGCTTCTTCTGCTTCTGGTTCTCGACCTTTCTCATTGACAAACTTCAAGAGATCATTTTCTTCTTGGATGAGAAGAACCCTAGGCTTCCAGGATATAAATTTTGTAGCTCCATCAAGACAATCTTCAACCTTCATTCCAATCATATTGTCTGCAGATTTGAACCAGAAACCCTAATAGGAGTTCGGTCAAAAACATTTTTTTGAATTTAGAGAAACTAACCTCACAGATAAATGTGCCCTATCAAGGTGAGTTGAAGGCCAAAACAGTGGTGAGAAGCGTCCAAAATTTGAAACTCTAATTTCTTCCTATAGTGTCCTGCGGTCAAGAATTGAAACTTCTCCAAATTTGATTCTGCTTCCACCAAAAGATGTGCCTCCCCTAAAGCGAAGCTTCCACGACTCTTTTTCTGCTGAAGAGATGAGGGAAGGCCTTGGAAGGTCAAACCCTAGCTTTCGGCAATGGCCTCTTCTAGAATTGCTCTGATACCACGTTAGTTTTTATAAGATCATAGCAATATAACTTAATTGCAAATAAACAATAGCATATCTAGAAGAAAGACAAAGCACAGAAACAAAGAACACAAGAATTTACCCTAGGAAATCCAATCGGGGAAAACCCAACAAACCTTCGTATAGAGATAATAGCTTTTGAGAACAAGGAGAAGAAAGAGAGAGAAAATGTCTCTCTAAGATACAACCCCAGAAAACACTCTCCTTGACTGTAGTAGTGCACCTTTTTCTGCTGGAGCAACTTGTTGTGTGTGGATCAGATAATGAGGAGGAGCGCCTCCTATTTGTACTGATTTTCCAAGTGAAAAATTACTGTGGTCAACTTGACAGTTTGACTGGTGCTGACCTACCTTGAAGAAATAGAAAATAATTTTATTTGTATTTTTTTCTTGTGTATTCTTTCCCTAGGGTTTACATTGATTCTTTCTAGGGTTTACATGAGTAATTATATCAGTAGAATCTCTCGTAGGAGGTACAAGAAAATACAATACAAGTACAATAAGAATAACTTTTGAGGTTGCACAAATTCCAACATGTATGACCCGTACAACACTTCCTTAGGCACACATGTGGAAGAAACAAATAAAATTCTAACTCTTGAAAGTTAAGGATAGACTTGTCGCTCTTATATTGCTATGATGGTTATTTCATTAAGAACACCTTTCTTCCCTAATACATAATTTACTTACTACAACCTCACTTGACTTAGGTAGCTAGGCTTAAACAAACTTTGGCTACTCTTAGAGGAAACGTTGCCCCATGTGAAGCTGATTTAGAGCTGATTGGAGAGATTAAGTTGGAGTTGCAACAACAATTTGATAAATTTGAAGAGGAGAAGGATAAACAAAAAGAGATGTATGATCATTGACGTATGATGTATAATGTAGTGGCATCATAGCATATTGTTTTTGGAGTCAACAAGGCCATTTAGACCTCATTGATTATGTTTTTTATTCTAGATATGTATTGCACAGTACACTTGATGCTATTTGGATATATTCAACCTTATATGGTATATACATGAGCAGAATTTGGAAATTGTTTCTAATTCTTTGGAAGCATGGATTAAAATCTTTAAAATATTGTTTTTCTTTAAAATTTAAATATTATGTAATTTTTGAGTAGTTTGAGTCATTAAATTCAAATCGGTCGAGTCATTTCCAATTCAAAGTCCAAGTCCAAGTTTTAAAACATTGGGTTTAATATGGTCACACCAAGGTTAGATTGGATGAGTAAAGGCTAAATAAGTCGTTGGATTATTAGAAAGGTATGAATTATTCCATTGTCCATAATTATTAGAAGCATGGGAGCCACATGTGGCTCGGGGGTTGGTGTCGGTGATCGTGAAATGCATTCCTTCTCCTCATCCACATGGTCCACAACTTCAACAATGCCCTTGAAATCCTCACCTTTCTTTATGTCAAGGTCAACACCTGGGGGAAACCTTCTATTCAATCATTAATTAAAACAACGGTAAAGGAGGAGGACGGCAATCTTGTGGCCAAATGTTTCTATGGGGTGATGTACCTTTTAACATTGCTAAGAACAACCCCTTATACCATTCCATGTTTGAAGTTGCTGCTATTTTTGGCCCAGGGCATAAGGCCCTTCTTATAATGATTTGAGAGGGAAACTCCTTCAAGGGGAGAAGGTCGACTGAACCCAAAGATTAGATGAGCTCATACAAACATGGGAGATCACTAGATGCAGTGTTAGGTTAGATGGATGGAAAAATGGGAAGGGAAATCCATTCTAAATTTCTTGGTTAATTGTCCCAAGGGGGTCAATGTTCATCAAATTTGTCGATGCATCTGCATATGCTAAATATGCACAATTATTATGTGATTTGTTGGATAAAATTTATCCAAGAGACAGGCCCGCAGTACGTTGTCCAAGTAAAGAGGCGTAGTCCACCAAAGAGTAACCTCAAGTGACCAAGTCCTTGGGACGAACTCCAGGTGATTTCGCAAGATTGTTGAATTTTGGACAAGACTACGGCACCGAAGCTTTGGGGTTGTGACATGGGCACTCTAGCAATGTGTGCACAAGGGCACCACGTATCCAATCAAGAGCTCAAGAGGGGCTACCTAGTACCATGTGCAAGAAATGTGCTAGAAGCCTAAAATCACCGAATTGAATGCCAATTATTTGATCCATGATACAAGAATTCAATCACAAAATATGCTCACATCAACCCATGTGCAAAGTCATCAAAGTATCCCACCATCTCCATGAAGCAATGGGACAACCCCATTGTACAAATAAAATGTCTCACACCTTAACATATATGCCAAGGGGAAACCAAGGGAATGCTCCAATGGAATGATTATTAAACAAGTCAATGCTAGATCCACATGCCAAGCATATCCAAATAAACAACAACGTCAACACACCAATTCTCAAACCATGCTAAATAACCCAAATTATATCCATTGAGAGGGATAAATCCATGTGCTAGAAAGGTGCATATGAGGAACACTCTACTAGGATCCAATTCCAATGATACCAAAATGCCAATCCAAGGCTAAACAAGCCCGCAAGTGCTAGGGTGTTCCTCCAACACAACCAAGTGCCACCAAGTGTTCCAAGGTGAAGTAACCTAGAAAAATATGCAATGTAATATCCCCATGCCTTCAAATATGTGAAAGATGATAAGGAAAGGGAGAGCTCCATCTCAAGAGGTCAATAGCTATGAGAATGTCAAATCACCATTAAAATATCCATATTGTCTAAGGTACTCATATACCAAGCCCAACATCATACCCCATCAACGCTAAAGTGTCAATGCCAACTATAGCTCTCCCCTCCTAAGCAAAAATGTGTCATGAATAATGTGCCACCATAGCCACCAAGAGACTAGACCACCATAGAGATGGATGCATTCATGAAGTGCTAAGCTAGTACTCACTAACCATGCATAAACCAACCATGAAGATAGTAGACATCATCCAACCAAGCTATACCAATGATAAACCACTGAAACAATCTCCTCATGGGGATTTGTTCTAGAGGGCAGCAAGAATAGGCAAGCAGGTGTGCAACAAAAAATCTCCTTCAGAGTTCAGACACCTCAGCACATACGAACGATGATCAACAATGTCACAAGGTAAGTGTTGAGGAGAATGTGTGAACCAACAATAATACCTGTGTGTCAATAAACTTCCCCATCAACCTCTAAATCTCTAATATGTGTGATGAAAATCGCAAGTATAGGACCTCATACAATATGATGGGTAACAGGTAGAATCTTCCCCTTATTTCGAGGAACACAACAATCAATTCATGGGTTTTTATTGTTCACTTGCTTTTGAAGCAAGTGATTAGAAGCATGCCCTCAATCACCAAAATTGGAACTTTATACACATCCTCACCAGTCTGAACCTTCGAGGACAAGAAATAAACATGGACGCCTGAAAAGTACATAGTTCCACTCTACTTTAAGTGGCTGAGTTTGACAGGATTCATATTCCACACTAATTTTTGAAGGTATTACAATGGGTCATTTCATCCCTGACTTTGGCTAGCACAAAATCAAAGATAAAGATTTTGCAATATATAACTTTTTTGCAACAAAAAATACCAAGGTACTGCCCTTTCAAGCATATAATACAAAGAAATAACAATTTACATCCTTATTGAATCACTAGAGAATCCAATCAAAAGCAATGTTGAAAAAGTCGGCATCGGCAAAAAGTCGGCAAGGGTCCCGAATACAACTTCTTGGCAAAATCGGCGAAAAAATCGGGAAAAATCGGCAAAAGTCGGCAAACATTAAAAAATACAAAATACATTCATTTTTTTCATAATTTTAAACATTTAAAGCAACATTAACATCAGATAAACACATTGGAACATAAATATTGAGAAAGCATTGATATATATCATCACCATATAGTCATGCCAAATGTAAAATGATACATCAAAGTCGATATTGTATCATGAAACATCATAGTTGTCCAACCAAGGACTCAAAACTGGATAACCAATACAACATGACATCACATATATAAATGTATTCGAGGAAAACTAGCATCTAGCTATCTAATATCAATGTTCTCTTCCCGAGTTTTCCATTCATACTTCATATTTTTCCCTACTCCAACGATTAGGTTTATATAAGGTTTTCATAAATGCATTTTATTTGTCCCTCCATCTTATGACTTAAACCTAATTTTTGAAAGGTAGATATTATTGATTTGGTTGTCAGCCATTAAACGTATTTCTTGTTTTGTATTGGTGATAAATCATAGATGTATTTTTCACTCCTCCCAAATTGAATTTCCGACATGAGCCTCACATTTAGCCCTAACTCATCTACCATTTGAAACATTGTTCTCGTTTTCCTACATGTGCTATGATAATCACTCAAAAATTAAAATATGTTTGCTCAAAAAATTCCCCAATAGTGAAAACAGTAATTCAATTACCATTGTAATCTTTGATAAACAAATACATATTTTGTATAGATTATCCTTGCATGGTTTGATCTTCAAATACAACAAAGTTTTGAAATATTTATACAGTAGAGGAAAGGTGTTAGTATACAACAAAATGGCTAAAATGGCAATTTTTGGGAAAATTAGCCATTTTAGCAAAAATGGAGATTTTTAGGAAAAAATCGGGAAAAGTCAGGACTTTTTGGAAAAAGTCGGGACTTGCCATTTTTAGCTCCAAAAAGTCGCGATTTTTTGAAAAGTTAAAAAGTCGCGATTTTTTGAAAAGTTAAAAAGTCACGATTTTTTCTAGCCGATTTTTCAGCTTAGGGAAAAAATCGCGACTTTTTAAAAAGTCGGCGACTTTTTGGAGAGTTTTTCAACACTGATCAAAAGAAAGGCCATGTGTCAATTCTTATGTCACCAGATACAAATAGATAAGAAAGATGGTTATTAATGCTTTCTTTTCTCAGTTGTACAACGAGGAAAGCCAAATTGATCAAATGATAAAAGCATATATAATAAAGACCATCCAAACAAAAAAACTATTAAAGCATATAAAAACATAAATACTTGGCACACCAACATACTATGAGAACAAAATTTAAAAGGAACAAGGCAATAAGCAACTCTTTCCTCTTTTTGTGATAGAGCACAGACTATTAATAGTGACAATAGTATTTTTAGAAATGCAATGGACAGAGTAGCATGGAAATAGAAAAAGCTAAGTAGAAAAATTGTCATTGATCATTTGAGACAGAACATACCGCTGCCATTCTGGATATTGCCGTTCCTTCAATCTCTTCCCAAATTCAACCATTTTGTCCTTTTCACTGCAAAATTTTATGAAAAGTAAACGAGCGTATGAAACCATCATCAGATTTATCATTCTTTGAACAAAAATTTACAGCTGGAAACATGGCATGAAGATAAATGCATAGAGAAAAGACAGAGTAAGCATTATTTACTCCAACCACGTAAATAGTATACAACTATCTATATGACATAAAAATTAATAGGTAATTAGATCAAATAAACTAACTAACTTATGGATCAAATGTGAAACAAGAAATCTGACTTATAGATCAAAATTTCTATAATTTATATAGCAACCTACAAAAAAAAAAGGCCACTGGAACTAGGTTATCTTATCTCCTAAGAAATAGATCTATTCTAAACTGATGCATTTCTGTTATCCTACAGCTTTAGATAGCTGGCATAGGCAAAGAAGTAATCAAAAGATGCAATCAAGAGCTTGACACATATTTCAACCTTAACGCATAATTCAAAACCTTACCATAAACCCCAAACTATAGTATATGGGAACAAAACAACCCCCCCAGTAATTTTCATGGAAACAACAATCCTCAATAAATAAATTAGTGGAAGTGATTTCCAGACCAATGTGAATGATAGGATTTTGATCTTCCTAGGAAGCCCAAAACAATAATCCTGTAACTATCAATTCATAATCCATAAAACACTAATCCAGGGAGTAAAATTCATCTTTAGAAGGAGCAGGTAAAGTCCATGTGATCAGTATATGAATCAGGCTTTACTCTTCAATAATTATCCCAAATAACCAATTAATAAATGACTCCGGAGCATTTTCCAACAAAATAGATGGAATGAAATAAGTCTGAACTGTCCTCAAAAGCCAATGTAAAGTAGCCCTTTAATCAAGATATGCTTCCAAGGCTTAATCATTGTCAAATTTAAATAAAGACTGCTAGGATTCCAAAGCTCCATAGCTAGCATCTTTGTGCCATCGCTTCTATTTGAAGAATCCATGACACAAGGAATACAGAGAAGCTTAGTCTAGAAGAAATTGCCAATTGTGTGCCCTAAGAAACTGTGTAGTTGATGTTCATACTAATTTTAACGTGTAAGCCATTCTTTAAGTCATTGGTTCTTCCTATAATCTGAAGCTTTTTTTTGTAAGATGGTATCCCGAATATACCCAAGAGACTGATAAGTTCAAATTGCAAGGAACTTATTTTCAAATTATAATTGATCCTCGAAGCAATTATCTTAGGTATGGAAGCAACACAAGCTTGATGATGCCACGTTTTCAAAATTGATCCTTCAAAGGAATGGTAAGCTAGTCAATACCTATCCAATGCTCAAAGATAACATTCATATTTTAGATTCATGCACTCAAGGGCAGAAATTCTAGTAGGTGGGTAGAAGAATTATGCTATTAAATTTCTGATTTCCTCTGGGCTAGGAAGACTATGGCAATAATGAACTTTTACTGCTACCATTCTACCAGGTCCCCTGCTAAACGACAAACTTGAAAGTTGCTAACTTGCTATGACCTGTGAAAGATGTAGCAAAGACGGAAACTGCTCAAACTTACAGGCTATGCCTTGTAACTCCTTGGGATGGGTCAAGCAGCAATAACTTGCATAGCAACTGCACCTACAGTATCAAGCTCTCTCTTTTTTGTTTAGTTGGAACTTCTCTTTTCTCATCTCACTGGGACAAAATAATAAAATATAATTCAAAACTTCACAAAAGAAATCCAGCCCATATCCTTAATGATTGAACCAGGCACCTCAACTGCACAATTTTCAACCAATACTTTTCACTATAGTAAACCAAAAATCAGCCCATATCCAACAAGCCAAATCAGAAGAATGCATCATAACTCCAGTTGAACTTGAGAACATTTTTTATAGATGTAAAAAACATTTTCAAGCAACTCATAGAGTGATTTATCCGACTTAACAATGTGCTATTCAAAAAGAAGTCTGAAAACTGGAATTTGGCATCAGGTCCTGGATTATAGGACTCACAAATGGCACTTTGAAAATTTTAGAATATAGGACTCGTGAATTTGACTTTTGGTACTGGAAATGAATATGTGATAACCTCTCCAATGCCAGAGTGCAAATCAGCGGGGAAAAGAAAAAAAATAGAGGACTGCCACAGGGTTGATATGATTAGTTATTTTACTGCATTCTAAAACTTACACTTGTCATCTGACCCGTGCATCTATGTTACCAGAACCCACACCTAAGGAGGATTTCTCTTGCAGAAACCCTTTCCCATAACAAAAACCACACTAGAAACTCGTTCCTGGCATCTATTTCCTTTTTTGCGGACCAAAAAACCCATTTTGCGAGAAACAGTTAGTGTTTCTGCTGGTCATTTCTTGAAGGCTTTTGGCCAATGAGAAACAGCAAAAAGTAAAGGCCCTAGTTGAAATTTCTATTATTAAATTAAATCACACCATCTGTATTTCTCTACCCAGGTGACTAGTTCATCAGCATGTGAGTGAAATTAAAGTGATAAGTCCTTCATCCATTATGTAAAGAGGACTCCCCTAAACTCGCATAAGGCTCGAGATTTCGTGTGTGTATATTCAAATCGCCGCCTTTTATCGTGATAACAGGCAGACTACTTTGGCACACCCACTAGGAGGTGGGATTATGGCAGTTCTCAAGATGATGGTGACGATGAACTGCCTTTGGAGGTGTTGCCGGCAAATGCAGAAGAGATGTTAGAAGGCCGTAGTCATAATATGATAATACTGCTGATCCTGGACTAAGCAGTGCCTCAGGTCATTTCACTCTAAATGAGCCAACGGAGAACATGGGATCTAAATGTTACTCTATTTGTCAACCGATTTATCATTTGTGAATTGTTGAATATTCTGATATTTGCATTTTTGCAAATTGCAAAACGTCAGAATTTATGTTTCCTATTTTGAACACACTTCTCGTTTCTTTTGGCGTTTCTTGTTTCTGTGATATCCTTTAGTCTGTCTTCCAGACAATAATAAGAAGGACTTTCTAAAATTCAGAACACTTATTCATAGCAGCAGCAACAACGCACGAAAAAAATACAAGGAAACAATTGGCAAGTTGGAGCAATTATGGTAGGATTATCCAGTCTAATTATTATATACTACTCTAATCAATGTATTTGTGCTTCATATGCATCGCCTTCCAATGCATTACCCAGCCAGCAATACTAGATAATATTAAATTTAAGATCAAGCATATACTCTGTACTCAGAGATAATTCAACAAGTTCTAGTAAATTAACACTTAAAGATCTATCATTTGCAGGACGCAGATAAAGAGTTCATAGAAATTATACCAGCAGATTAACATCTAAAAAATTTATATTTGCGGGAAACGGATGAGGAGTTAAGAGAGATTATACCTACTGCAGATTTAAAACTATTTTCACAGCCACCGCTGCTTTGGAGCCCTTCTCAGTTTGAATTTTGTCTTCGGTTGATGCGTAGTCCAGTTTTAAATGTTTCTGGGTTTGTTATGAGATAGACTCGACCAAAATAATGAAGTCCTTCGATCCAATCGCTTTTCAACCGAACAACATAAAAAGAGTTTCAAATAGGTCATTCTAGTTGCATGAGCAAACTAAAAGGGCAAAAAATTTCAAATGCTTTCCAATAATAACAATAACAACATATAATAATACACTGTCCAGCATCTTCTAGCGTTTCTGAGCGTCAAAGAACGAATAAACTTGACCAAACATAATATTCTCCAAAAGCAAATGAAATGGAAATTTTCCAAAAGCTTCCAGGCTGTTAATTGCTGGCATTTAGCCAATCCTTTAAAAATTTCACCAGCTTCATGGGAAACATAACATTTCCATCTTTTTCTCAAAAAAGCTCGGATAAGTACAATTTATCTCAATCCAGAGTGCGATTCGAACAGGAAACGCGTTTCGCACAAAAGATACTCATAGACGAAGCAATTACCTCAAGTAAGCAAAATTAAGGCACTCTACACCAAAGAAGAATCGAAATTTCGAAGAATGCGGAAAAGATTTCAACGCAGAAGTCCGCAATTTTTCATTCAAGCTTCTCTCTAAAAGCTGCGGTGCATTTCAAGGCGCCGAGCTTGTACCAGCATCGATCCCGTCCACTTTCCCGATCATGCATGCATGTGTGATCCTATTCTTGAATATCTATACCTCTGCTGGACCACAAGCCATAGCCGTCCATCCATCCATCCATCCAACGACGAATAGAGGATGACAGAGACGGTGATAGAGCGTGAGGGTCGAATCTCTGCGCGTACCACATAAATTCAGTCTTGTTTTCAGAAAATAAATAAATGGAACGGTATTGCTTTCAAACATTTAAAACAACAGAAAAAAAAAAATTTAAATCCCATACAGTATGAATTTGTCTTATCTTTGCGACGGGCTTATGCGGAATCGGAGCCTAACTGTTGAATCAAACGAAATCACAAGAAACTTTTCCGCAGGATTCCCTCTCCGCTGCCCGACTCCTGCAACAAATCACCCTTATGCGATCGCAATCTTTATATCGTTCTTCGTTTGTGATTATTAACTTTATTTCTTTCTTTTCTGGCTTTTGTTTCTACCGTTTTCCGATGACGTCCCACTCGTTGTTCCGTGGCTGAGGTGTCGGCGTCGTGGCCCTCCTTGGGCATAGCGACCATTAGACTCCCGACGCGTGCCGAATGACGACACATCGTCGATCCATTACGTCAGAGCGGTCACCACATCAGGTTTATCACGAGACACAGAAGCACACGCCACGTGGCATGGCAGTAAGGTAGGAAACTGTAAGCCCCGTCAGCCCACTTTCACGGCCAAATATACCAGAGATTCTCGTTGTGTGCACGACAGATTCCGGGTCTTACGGTGGACAGATGCGCAAACGGGACGGACGGATCCGCCGCCAAGGTCGCTTTATATTTAGAGACCCGTGCCGTTTAAGTCGCGACTCTCTTTTCTTTTAGCCCATATGCGGCTACTCGCGAGGCGTTGGAAATGGAAATTTTCTATATTTTGTTCACCGGGTCATCCAGTTTTATTCAACGCACGCCAACCTTAACATGCTGTCATTTTTTTAATTTTTTGGTAAGATCTCGACTTAACCTAATAAAAAATTAAGATCTTAAATAAGGTGTTTAGATTTTTAAGTTAATGGATTTTTTTAATTTAAAATTTGGGGTATAGTTTATATTTTTTTAGCAATTGATGAATGGATAACTAGTAGCCGATACATGGATGATTCATAAATAATAAATAAGTAACCAATACTTTATGGATGACTAGTGACTAATGAATGGATAACCGACACTTCATGGTTGATAAATGAATAACTCTTAGCTAATGCATGAATGTATGGATAACTTATATTTAACTTGTTATGTTGCTTTTCACCAACCATAAATTAAGTGGTTGTGCTAGTAGAATTTGGAGTGACAAGTGATAATAAGTAGTTGAGACATAGACTAATAGCTATATGGATAACTCTTAGCTGATGCATGAATAATGGGAATAGCTACATGGATAACTCTACTTGTTCGTAGCACCTAAATTTTGCTAATTAAATCCAAATTTGGACCCATTTAAATTGTGTTTTGAATCCATAAATGAATTCAACACCTTCAAATACTTAGATAGCACTCATATTAGGCAATTTCCAGAGCTAATATATGTCTTTAAATTTTTTTTAAAGATTTATAATTAAAGTTCCAACAAATAAACCCAAAATATAACAAAAAAAAACTTAGAATGTTTAGAATACTCCATTTCAATATACTTAATTTAAGTGCCTTGAGATATTTAAAGGGGCTAGATTCATTTATACATTTAAAAATAATTTTAAAATATAATTTGAACAACACAACATTATGATTTTAAAAAAATTGTCAAATTCCAATAAAAAGACTTGTCAAACAAAATTATTAATATTTCGTTTTTATTTATACACACTATTATTTATACAACCTATGTTTTTCATATACATAAGAGAGCGACAAGTGTAGCAGTGATTCAAAATTTGAAATAAACAATTATGATATATATATATATATATAACTAGTAGGTGATGATGCATGGATAACTCATAGCTGATGAATGGGTAACCAATTGTTCATGGTAGATAACTAGAAGAATGTGAGATTATATATATATAAGAATACAAAGAATAAAAAAATTATTCCAGAGTGTCTTCCATGAATCCATTCTATTGCTATCTTTCAACCATTTGACCTCGATATGACTAGTTTTACATACAAATCTTAGCTATATGGATAATAACCGAGACACAGACTAATAGCTATATGAATAACTCTTAGTTGATGCATGAATAATGGGAACAACTATATGGATAACTCTTAGCTTATACATGGATAATGACCATTTCATGGTAGGCAACCCTTGTTTAACTAAAAAAAAGGCAAGTGATAACTTGTAGTTGAGACATATAAGAATAATTTGTTAGCGGCACTTAACTTGTGGCCTATATGTGTTCCCCAACCACAAGTTAAGTGGTTGTGCGAGTAGTGTTTAAATTGGAGTAGTCTATTTATTCTATGTTTTGGAGTTTCCTAGATTTTTGTTGGAATCCACTAAATTTTTATAATTAAATCCAAATTGGGACACATTTAAATTGTGTTTTGAATGCATAAATGAATTCAGCACCTTCAAATACTTAGATGACACTAATATTATGCAATTTCTACAAGTCATATGTCTCTAATTTTTTAAAAGATTTCTAATTTAAGTCTTAACAAACAAATTTAAAAATATAACCACGAACTTAAAATATTTAAACTACTTCATTTCAATATACTTCATAAAATATTTAAATGTGCTAAATTCATTTATACATTTAAAATTGTGATTTTTTAAAAATGCCAAATTCCAATAAAAAAAACTTACTAAACAAAGTGATTAATATTTCATTTTTATTTATACATACTATTAACTTTTTACGTACATATCTTAAAATTTATAAACCATGTTTCAATGCCCTCGGAACTATCATTTTCTACAAATTTTAACATATTGACTACCACTAGCAACAACCATATTAATAAGATTAATATGTATACGCCGAGAGGAATATATCACGAATGAAGTTAATTTAATAGTTGTATAATGATTGGAGTTAACCTAATAGCTAATCTAATAGTTATCCAATATAATTGCGATTAGAGTTAAAGTTAAGCTAATAGTTGTAAAATCATTGGATTTAAACTAATAATTGTATTTAATAGTTATTTTAAAAGTAAATATATCAACCATTGCAGTTCAATTAAAATTTGTGATTGGAGTTGAAGTTAAGTTAAAGTTCTATCATCATTGGACTTAACCTAATAGTTATACATTTTTTTCCTAAAGAATGTGTCAATTACTTGTATCTAATAGTTAATCTAACATAAAAACCACTTAAGTTGTGGTTGTTAAGCTCATAGTTGAAGTTAAGCTCATATTTGTATCATCGTGTTGGAGTTAAGCTAATAGTTGTATTTAATAGTTAATTTAAAAGTTAATATAAATCTATTGTAGTTAATAAAAGAGCTTCGAGTTATCCTGACTTCTAGCTTCCAAATGGAGTTGGACTAAGCCCTATGCACATTAACTGGACTCCCAATTGGTAGGTGGAGTTCTGGTAGGTGGAGTTCGAGTGTCACATCAGTTGCACATTACCATGCCACTAAGTGCAGTTATCACATTAGTTAAGAGGAATTTATTAGGAGTTTATAGGATTTTATTAGGAATTATACTATCACACGAACTGCACTTTACTTCAACTCCCAACTATAAAATGCAATTTGACTAATTAACTCAACTTCGAGCTGCTAGATGGAGTTCAACTGTCACATGGACTACACACTAGCAACAACCATGCCATTAAGTTCAGTTATCACATGAGCTATTTTTTATTTTTTATAATTGTTTATAAGGAGTTTGAATTAATAGTTAATTTAAAAGTTAATATAAATCTATTATGGTTAATAAAAGAGCTCTGAGTTATCCTGACTAAGCCTTATGCACATTAACTAAACTCCGAGTTGGTAGGTGGAGTTCGAGTGTCACATGAGTTGCACAATACCATGCTACTAAGTGTAGTTATCACATGATTTCAGAGGAATTTATTAGGAGTTCAAGTCTTACATGACTACACATTAGCTAGACTCCTAGATGCCAAATGCAGTTGGACTAAGCCGTAAGTAATTAGAGTTGAAGTTAAGCTAATAGTTGTAAAATCATTGGAGTTAAGCTAATAGTTGTATTTAATAGTTAAGTTAATATAAATCTATTGTAGTTAATAAAAGAGCTATGAGTTATCGTGACTTCTAGCTTCCAAATGGAGTTCGACTAAGACTTATGCGCATTAAGTGGAATCACATTTGGTAGGTGGAGTTCGAGTGTCACATGAGTTGCACAATACCATGCCACTAAGTGCAGTTATCACACGATTTCAAAGGAATTTATTAAGAGTTCGAACTATTTTATTTGGAGTTCGACTCTTACATGAGTGCACATTAGCTAGACTCCTAGATGCCAAATGCACTTGGACTAAGCCGTAAGTAATTAGAGTTGTAGTTAAGCTAATAGTTGTATAATCATTGGAGTTAACATAATAGTTGCATATAATAGTTAAGCTAATAGTTATCCAATATAACTTTGATTAGAGTTGAAGTTAAGCTAATAGTTCTAGACACATTTGTGTTAAGCTAATAGTTGTATCTAATAATCGATGGAGTTAAGCTAGTAGTTGTATCTAATAATGAAATAGTTGAAGATTAATTTTAATTTTTAGAACTATCCCTAACTCTACTTATCACATGTTAATTAAATTATTTTTTATTTTTTTGAAATTATTAATTATTAATTTTGGACGACACTTATATAATCAATCTGGACAATACACTTGTCTCATTCTCGTTTAATCTTGGACGACTACCATAGTAGTTGTATCTAATAATGAAATAGTTGAAGATTAATTTTAATTTTTAGAACTATCCCTAACTCTACTTATCACATGTTAATTAAATTATTTTTTATTTTTTTGAAATTATTAATTATTAATTTTGGACGACACTTATATAATCAATCTGGACAATACACTTGTCTCATTCTCGTTTAATCTTGGACAACTACCATAGAATCCATCTGGACAGTACACTTGTCTCATTCTCGTCGGTAGATGAAAAAGCATAGATGGTAGTCCACCCCAAAATTCTAACATATATACGCCTATCCACGTAATTAATATGTTTTTTTTTTAATTTAATTTTTTTCTAAACTTGAAATCCAAAGTTAATTAATTAACTCAAAATACCAAGACCTTTTACATACAAATCTTAAAATTATTAAAATTTATAAACCATGTTTCAACGGGAACTTTCGTTCTCTACAAATTTTGACATGCTGACCACCATTAATATGTTTTTTTTTTAATTTAATTTTTTTCTAAATTTGAAATCTAAGATTAATTAATTAACTCAAAATACCAAGATACTTTCACTAATTTAGTTAATACCTAAATTTATTTATACATAATATTACACATACATATCATTTATATATATATATATATAAACCATGTATCTACACAATATTATTACATATACCTATCTTAAAATTATATATATATATATATATCAACCATGTATCTATGCCCGGGAACTGTCATTTTCTGCATCTTATGGCATGCTGACCACCACCAATATGCTGTTGTTAATTTAATTTTTCTAAACTTGAAATCTTTGGCAGTCCCTATCTTAGATGTTTATTATTATTATGATACACGTGACCAACCCATCCTTTTTTAACTGAAAGGAAGTGATTTTTTGTTTTCAGAGAGCAAGTGGGTTTATTATGATGAAAGTGACCAAAGCAACCTTTTGTAATTTAATGTGGTAGATTTATTTATTATATAAGTTAAAAACATTCTTTTCTAATTAAAGCAAGTGGGTTTATTAAGATATAAGCGACCAAAGCTAACGTTTTTAATTTAAAGCGATGGGACAATGGGATATGCCTATTCTTGTCTCATTTGGTCAGAGCTCCCAATATTTTGAATACAGGACATCAAATCTGCTCATTGCCAACAGAGCTGGAATTTCAAATCTATTCTACTTTTTAATCCGAAATTTGCTCATTGCCAGCAGAGCTGGAATTTCAAATATATTCTACTTGCTAATCCGAAATTTGATTTCCAATTAATCGTAAAGTTGTATGGCAGTTGTTATTTCCAATGGATTGAAATTTTGAATGCTTAACAAGGGGCTATTCATTCCATTTGTGGTATTTTCTTTTAATGTTCTTTTCCCAATAAATTGGTCCAATTATTTTAATGTGTTATTTTATTATAAATTTTGAATTTATTAAAAAACTAAAAATTTTATTTCAACATTAAAATAAAATTGATAAAAATATTTAATTAAATAAAATTGATAAAAATATTTAATTAATTTTAAATTAGTCAAATTTCAAAAATATAAGAAAATTGAGTAAATATCATTATATAACAATTTAATTTTACTTATATTTTTTTATTTTGAATAAATGTCATAATATAACAATTTAATTTTACTTGAAAGTCTTTTATCACAACTCCATGCACATAGGGAACATTTTTTTAAGGAGAATGAATTTTTGGATTGGACTACTGCTGGAAAAAATTTGGGTGGGCCGAGGCTTGATTTTCGACTACAAGGATGCATGATCGCTCGCTCTGAAGAACGATAGCGTTGTGTAGTGGGACGGGTCCATCGAGGGCAGAGCCTGCCAAGCCCCTGGCTGGGATCGATTGCACGAAGGGAATATACGAGGTTGTCCTCACGCCCCATGTACTGAGTGACTGGATTGGATCGTTGGTGGGGCAGTCCGATGGGTTCGCCCCCGAATCTGCGCTCTGAGGCCTTCGACCGGCTAATTGCCTCTCAGAACAAGAGATCGGGTAAAGGAAATCCTCCGAAGTTTGTCAAAAGAATTGAAGATGTACCGGAAGTTGCCCTCCCTCCGGAAGAAACTATGTGGTTTTCTCTCTCCCTGGCAAACCGAGCCCTGATCGGGCAATTCACGGGGCTCTGGCCCTCCCCAAAAACTACAGATAGTTGGGTCCAAAGAAACTGGAGTCCCCTAATATCCAAAAACATTGCATCATACTCTGTCGGAAGGGGCTACTTTCTGTTCGACTTCGAATCCAAGGAAGACAAAGACCTAATTTTCAGGAACGGGCCTTATTCCATGGGGCCGCAGGCCCTCTATCTTAATGGGTGGACTCCAGACTTCGATCCCGAGGCTGACACCCCCAAAGTTGTGCCAGTCTGGGTCAGACTACCCAATCTCCCTATGCACTGCTGGAACCCTAAATCCCTCCAGGCTATAGGGACCGCCCTGGGGAAATACATTGACATGGCTAGCCCAAAGGACCAATACGTCTGCGTCCGCATATGCGTTGAGGTGGATCTTGAAGCAGGATTGCCAAAGGCTATAAAACTAACAGTGGGGAACTGGTCCCACTTCCAAAAGCTCAACTACGAACAGCTCCCTTTCAAGTGCAGAGGCTACCAAGAATATGGGCACTTCATCCGTAATTTCCCAAAAAAGCCAGAAATCCAACAGGACAAAGCGGAAGGATGGCAAAGGGTGAATATATCAAAAACTAAAAATCAAGCCAGGGAGGCCTCTAAGAAGGGTGAAGGTACCAAAGAAGCTAGAATTATCCCTCTTGAAGGATCTCAAGAAACCTCCAAGACTAAAGAAACCAATGAAGCAAGGGATGAATCCATTGATGTAGAAGAGAAATCTAGTAATGGAGATAGTAAGGAACCAGAAGTAGCCCTATCAGACAATCAAGTGAAAGACCACGATGAAGGAGTAGCAATGATAAAAGAAGGAGAAAGTATGGGGAAGTCGAAAGGAAGAAACTGAATCAGAAGAAGAAGAAGAAGAGGAAGAAGGGGAAATAGAACTGACTACCCCAAGAATGACTAAACTAAAGGAAGGAAATCCAAGAAATAAGTAAGGGAACATGTGACCTATAAGGATAAGCTGCAAGGCTCCCAGCTAACCTTGGAAAAACTGTTGAAGAACACGAGAAACACCCGCTAGCAAGGGCATGCCTAGAAAGGGATGCCTATGGCCTCTAAAAGTAAGTAATGAAGGTCCTCTCCTGGAACTGCAGAGATCTCGGTAGCAAAAGCAAGGAAGAATCTATGACAGATTTAATCTCCCTTCATCAGCCGGACATCTTTTTGATCCAGGAGACCAAGATGGAGGAAGCCACATTTCTCCATGTAAGTCAGAAATTTTGGAAAAAAATAGGTAAAGCTGCAATTAGTTCAAGGGGCGCATCTGGAGGCATTGGAACTCTGTGGGATGACAAGAAATTCGAGGCTGTTGACATCAAGTACAGCTCTTGTTGGATCCTCACCCTGCTGAGGCAAAAAGACACTAACATACTGGTAAGAGTTTTCAACATTTATGCACGCAATTCTTATGCTAAAAAAAGAATTTGTTGGAGCCTCCTTCATGAAGAAAGAATAAATTTGCAAGGTAATGTAATACTGGCAAGGGATCTAAATGTCATTCTCAGCCAAGATGAAAAAATAGGGGGCTTCCTTATCAGAGACCCCATCAGAGAAATTGTTGATGAGACCATTTTGGAATGGGATCTCATGGATGTTAAGCCCTCCTCAGGAAAATATACTTGGAATAATAAAAGGATCGGGCCTGGGCACATTGCTGCCAGGCTAGACCGCTTCCTTGTCCAGGACACCTTCCTCCTTCTTGGCCTGAATCTGTCTTCCAAAATATTACCGTTTGGAGGATCGGATCACAAGCCTACCCTCCTTGAGATGGTGAAGGATAAGAATTTGGGCCCTATACCTTTCAGATTCAATCCATTGTGGGCTACTCACCCCGAGTTTCTTAAGATTGTTGTGGATTTTTGGTCTCCCCCGGTTACTGGATCCCCTTTCTTCATTTGGGAGGAGAAACTGTGGAGGCTCAAGAAAGTTCTAAAAAATTGGGCCAAGTCGATCCCTTCTCCCAATTTCAAAAAATTCCAAGTTGTCCTTGCGCTGGAGATCCATCAGGCCAGCATGGAGGACAGAATTGTGGTCAATTCTGATATTCAAATTGAGACTAAGCTGCAAACGGACCTCCATGTAGCATGTAGACAAGAATTGGAGTGGTGGAGGCAGAAATCTCGTTGCAAATGGCTGAAAGATGGCGACAGAAACACCGGCTTATTCCACAAGCAGGATGAAGCTAGAAAAAATTTCAATTATGTGCATGAGATACAAGCTCAAGACAGGTTAATCAACCAATTCGAGGACATTAAAGCTGAAGCGTCTAGGCATTTCAGAGAATTATTCATGGCCCAGCCTATCGATGAAGATGTCGATTTGGTAAATCTTGTTCCCAGCGCTGTTAAAAATAAAGACAATGACATTCTAAAGCAACTGATGATGATGGACGAAATCAAGAAAGCTGTTGATGGTATGGAGGATGATAGAGCACCAAGCACCGATGGATACAATGCCAATTTCATTAAAATTTGCTGGGACATTATTAAAAACGATTTATTCAAAATGGTCAATAAATCCCAGAGATGTAGCAAAATTGGAGGCAACACAAATTCTGCCTTCTTGGCTCTGATCCCCAAAGAGAAGTAAGCTAAATCTTTTGACAGATTCTGGCCTATATCCTTGTGCAATATAGGATATAAAATCGTCACTAAAATTATGGCCAGCAGATTAAAATATATCTTGCCTTACCTTATTCTGGAGAACCAAGGTGGTTTCGTAAAAAGCAGGAAGATCTGGGACAATATTATCTTAGTCCAAGAGGCTATTCATTCTAGTATGAAGAATGGAGACAAAGGAGTGGTGGTGAAACTCGATTTAGCAAATGCTTTCGATAGAGTCAGCCACCCTTTTCTCTTCCAGGTAATGAGGAGATTCAGATTCGCTCCAGAATTTATCTCATGGGTCAAGGCCTGTATCAGCAAGCCTTGGATAGCTCCGCTAGTAAATGGAAGAGCTGCCCCCTTCTTCCAAGCTTCAAGAGGTATGAGACAAGGATGCCCGCTATCCCCACTGCTGTACGCCATCCAGGATTCAGTTCTAAGTTTTCAACTAGAATTTGCCAAGCAAGATCAGGAGATTTCAGGAATTAGGATGGCAAGAGGTACAAAAGACATCAATCATGCGCAATTTGCGGATGATACCATCTTGCTTATAGGAGCCAGTCAGATAATAGCTCGCCATTTCAAGAATGAAATGAACCATATTTATTGTCAAGACTCCGGAAGCAAAATCAATTTCAGAAAGAGTCAAATTTATGGCTGGAACATAAATCCTAGGGAAATGCTAGATATTACCCAGGTTCTTAATATGGATGGTGTTTTCACCTAGGAGTCCTTCAATTATCTAGGGGTACCTATATTCAAATCCAAACCCAAGAGCTCAACCTGGAATCCTATTGTAGAAAAAATCAAAAGGAAAATCATGGGATGGGGACGATCTGGCTCAACCTGGTTGGGAAGGTAGTGCTAATTAAAGTTGTTTTGAACAACTATCTGCTTTATCAATGCTCCTTACTACTTGCTTCAGTCAAAATAATAAATCAGATTGAAGGTCTAATGAGAACCTTTCTCTAGCAGGGTGGGAATAATGGGGGGGGGGGGCAAAAAATTTGCTTTGGTCAGCTAGAAAACCATCAAACTGCCATAGTTAGAGGGTGGACTTCAAATCAGAGACTTAAGAATTCAAAACTTGGCTATGGGAGCCAAGCTGCCTTGGAATTTGCTCAAACCCAAACCTTCCTGGAGCAGTTAGGTGCTAAAATGCAAATATTTCCCTGGACCGAGACTTAGATGTCTCGATGAGGATCATGAGACTAAGAATGGATCTTCAATTTTTAATATCTGTAAGAAGGTGATGCCATACTTCAAAACCGAGTTGTATTGGATCCTGGGCAACGGGAAATTGATCAGACTGTGGCAAGACGCGATCCTTGGACAACCTCCTTCTCATCTCCCACGTTTGCAAAATTGGATGACTGCGCTGGGTCTCAATATGATATGGGATATATTCGATTGGGAGAATGATGAACCAAATCATTGGACATGATGGATTTTGTCGGAATGCCCTGCAGAATTAAAAACTGAAAAAAAAAAAACTTATTGTTAATTCACTTGACCGGTCCGGCTCCGTTGGATAAGACCACAAAGGACAAGCGTGGCTGGGGAATGGTCTCTGGCATATACTCAGCGGCTGAAGGTTATCATCAACTTTTTGCCAATTACAATGTGTCGGGTAATCTAGAAATCTGGAATTATTGAGCCGAGAGGCTCTCTACAGCCCAGTATGGGGTAGATCTTGTAACGTTACGTAACGTTGTCACGTTACGTAACGTTGTAACATTACGTAACGTTACATAATGTTATGTCGGCTATTAAAAAAAAATAGAAAAAAAAAATAGAAGTAAAGTTACAATGTTATGTCGGCTAAAAAAAATAGAAAATTAGAAGAAAAAAAAACAACTATATAAATAGCAAGAAGTATCACAAACTACATCCAAATCCTAGCTACCTTGATCCACAACAGCAACAACCACTGCGACAGCAAACATCAACAACCACTGCGACAGCAACAATAAACCCAGGTAAGAATTTTAAATTTGCTAATCGACAATCAATTCAGAATTTTAAATTTGCATTATGTGGCTAATATCTAGGTTCAAATTATTTTCATATTCATATTATTTTAATTTTAGTAGCACATAAAATCTCTAAACAACTTAACATTTCACCAATTTCTGTCACCAATTTCTTTCACCGAATGGCTCAGAGATTCTCTACACAGTTCACCAATTTCTTTCACAGAACGTGATCAGATTTCCAACTTTAAAAAAGTGTAAACTATTTGCAATTCCTGTATATTAATTACTGTGACGATTTTATCAAAATGGGGCGGGCGCTACAGACAGAACTGGCTTTCAATACGTTTAGCCTAGCTTTCAATATGCCTAACCTAGCTTTCAATGCGTTATGCCTTACCTTACTTACATACGCATCCATCTTTGAGGGAGGGAGGACGTGAGTTTTTTCTTTTCTGTCTCGCAGATGAGTTACCTAATCGCGTCTCAGTAGAGCTCCGATCTTCTGAAAATCATGGAGGCGCTTCTTCTTGCTGCAGAGAAGTCGTGAACCAGTGACTGCAGAGAAGTCGGAGCCAAATATAGAAAGACAGCCAAATGTTTGAGCCTGTTTTGGAGGCGTTCTCTAAAATCTCAGCAGGATCCCATTCCCAAAAATAGAAAGACAGCCAAATGTTTGAGCCTGTTGTGAAGGCGTTCTTTAAAATCTCAGGAGGAGAAGCCTATAAATATGGCATGTGAAGCGTGCCAATTTTTGAGGAGAAAGTGTGCTCAAAGCTGTATATTCACGCCTTATTTTAGCAGCAGGGAAACGGGGAGTGACCAATTTCGTGCCATACATAATGTTTTCGGAACCAGGCACTTCGCAAAGCTGTTGTTGGAGGTGCCGGAGGAACAACGACATGTTGCTGCCTCCACCATATTGTTTGAGGCAGAGAGTCGGGTCCGATATCCCATTCATGGCTGTTATACAAATATTTATGCTTTACGGGAAAAGGTTTATGTATTGCCCTTCTCTAGTTTAGGGTTTTGTTTTTAACTCGATTAACTTATGAAACTTGCATTATATCGAGTTTAGGGTTTTTGTCTTTAACTGCCATTCTCCAGTTTAGGGTTTTGCTTTCAACTCCGTGAAGATATTTGTGAACTGTCATTTTCCATTATGGATTTCAATTTTGATGTTTGTGGTGTTTTTATTTTCAATGATAATGCCCGAGAGATCTGAACAGATATCTTCCATTGCAGATTAGCATGTTATTCCATTAATATTCGCATTCTATTCGATCTTATTGGCAATGTTCTTCGAAATTCTTGACGTTGCGTGCACATTCATATGTACAATCCTGGATTTTATATCATTGTATGCATTGTGCTTTGTTTATAATAGAAAAACAAGATAGAGAATATATAATGTAATATTCTTCTGTTTTATTTGACTTTGGGTCGTATCTTTTCCTTTTTTACAAACTATATCAATTTGTACTTGTAATTTTTTTTTAAATAACGGTTGTTTTATATTAAAACTGTTTCATAATCACATTTACAAGAGAAACTCTCTTTTATGTTCATTCATACAATAAAGTCTTATATTCATACAATAAAGTCTTATAGGTCACGCTATAAATATTTTTACATACTTTTCATTCTTTCATAAAGGGTTGTTTCCTTCCTTTTTTCACTTCAAAACATAGCCAAACAATATATAATTTACCTTATAGCTACAGCCAAATCAATGAAAAAAACTGTTAACTCTTTTGAATTTTGAATAGGATAAAAAATTATACTTTTTGCATTTAAAGTCGGATGAGGTCAGAAGTTGAAACCACTCTCAAACATCCTGAAACAATTAATGGTAATGTTAAAAATTTAAGTAAAATGATAAAAAATGAAAGATAAAAAGAAAATGGGAACTTTTACTTATGCTATTGATGTTTCAAAAAAACTACAGCCAAATCAATGAACAAAACAGGTTGGTAACACTTAACCAGCGTAGATCCAAATCCTAGGCTCTATCAAGAGCCGAGAGGGATCAAATCTCCCGAGGTGCAAATCTCTTGCACCTCTTCTCAGGTATTGCACTCAAGGAGGTTTGCACCACGGGAGATTTGATCCCTCTTGGCTCTTGATAGAGCCTAGGATTTGGATCTACGCTGGTTTATGGAATTGCAGGACAGTGCCGAAAATTGAGATGTTCACTTGGTTGCTGATGCATGGGAGAGTGCTTACAGGTGAGAATTTGGAGAAAAGGGGGATCGTTGGGCCATTTCGTTGTCCTCTCTGTGCTGAAGCTTCTGAAACTATCAGTCGCCTCTTTTTAAAGTGCCCTTATGCTATCTCTGTATGGATGGAGGTGTTGAAGCGTTGGGGAGATGGAATGCAATTACCGGATCACCTCTTTTTATAAACCCCCCTCGTAGGTACCTACAGAGGCGGTTCAACCCCCCCTAAAACTCTTTACAAACCATTGGGGGAGGTTATGAACCCCCCTCATAGTGACATATGAAGTCAGGTTAGAATCCCCCTCGTAGCCATAATTTAAAACATCAATATTGCAATATCATTAGGGCACAAATGAATCGAACCTTCAACCTCCTTCTTGTAAAGCAGACGTTCTACCATTGAGCTAGAACCCTTTAAGATTTGGGGAAAGGGGCAATATTAATACCAAAATTGCATCATTTGTAATTCTAAGAAAATATTAATAATACCAACATTGTTTCTGACTCAAGAGACCTAAGAAAGTAGTCTGAATGGCTCTGACCTTATAAATTGGTTGAACTCAAAAGGTTCTATATGCAACTTTGATTCAATGAAGAAAACAATAATACAAAAACGTTTTGCAGGACAAATTTGGCATTCAAGTTCATACACATACTCTAGAAGTGAACATCTAACTAGAATTTCAAGTATTCATGGATAAGAACAAGCATCTTTTCTAATGGTTGCTACTTCATTTCAATATACTTCATAAAATATTTAAATGTGCTAAATTCATTTATACATTTAAAATTGTGATTTTTTAAAAATGCCAAATTCCAATAAAAAAACTTACTAAACAAAATTATCAATATTTCATTTTTATTTATACATACTATTAACTTTTTACCTACATATCTTAAAATTTATAAACCATGTTTCAATGCCCTGGGAACTATCATTTTCTACAACTTTTAACATATTGACTACCACTAGCAACAACCATATTAATAAGATTAATATGTATACGCGAAGAGGAATATATCACCAATGAAGTTAATTTAATAGTTGTATAATGATTGGAGTTAACCTAATAGCTAATCTAATAGTTATCTAATATAATTGCGATTAGAGTTAAAGTTAAGCTAATAGTTGTAAAATCATTGGATTTAAACTAATAATTGTATTTAATAGTTAATTTAAAAGTTAATATATCAACCATTGCAGTTCAATTAAAATTTGTGATTGGAGTTGAAGTTAAGTTAAAGTTCTATCATCATTGGACTTAACCTAATAGTTATACATTTTTTCCTAAAGAATGTGTCAATTACTTGTATCTAATAGTTAATCTAACATAAAAACCACTTAAGTTGTGGTTGTTAAGCTCATAGTTGAAGTTAAACTCATATTTGTATCATCATGTTGGAGTTAAGCTAATAGTTGAGAGCTTCGAGTTATCCTGACTTCTAGCTTCCAAATGGAGTTGGACTAAGCCCTATGCACATTAACTGGACTCCCAATTGGTAGGTGGAGTTCGAGTGTCACATCAGTTGCACATTACCATGCCACTAAGTGCAATTATCACATTAGTTAAGAGGAATTTATTAGGAGTTTATAGGATTTTATTAGGAATTATACTATCACACGAACTGCACTTTACTTCAACTCCCAACTGTAAAATGCAGTTTGACTAATTAACTCGACTTCGAGCTGCTAGATGGAGTTCAACTGTCACATGGACTACACACTAGCAACAACCATGCCATTAAGTTCAGTTATCACATGAGCTATTTTTTATTTTTTATAATTGTTTATAAGGAGTTCGAATTAATAGTTAATTTAAAAGTTAATATAAATCTATTGTGGTTAATAAAAGAGCTCTGAGTTATCCTGACTAAGCCTTATGCACATTAACTAAACTCCGAGTTGGTAGGTGGAGTTCGAGTGTCACATGAGTTGCACAATACCATGCTACTAAGTGTAGTTATCACATGATTTCAGAGGAATTTATTAGGAGTTTGAACTATTTTATTAGGAGTTCGAGTCTTACATGACTATACATTAGCTAGACTCCTAGATGCCAAATGCAGTTTGACTAAGCCGTAAGTAATTAGAGTTGAAGTTAAGCTAATAGTTGTAAAATCATTGGAGTTAAGCTAATAGTTGTATTTAATAGTTAAGCTAATATAAATCTATTGTAGTTAATAAAAGAGCTATGAGTTATCGTGACTTCTAGCTTTCGAATGGAGTTCGACTAAGACTTATGCGCATTAAGTGGAATCACATTTGGTAGGTGGAGTTCGAGTGTCACATGAGTTGCACAATACCATGCCACTAAGTGCGGTTATCACACGATTTCAAAGGAATTTATTAAGAGTTCGAACTATTTTATTTGGAGTTTGACTCTTACATGAGTGCACATTAGCTAGACTCCTAGATGCCAAATGCACTTGGACTAAGCCGTAAGTAATTAGAGTTGTAGTTAAGCTAATAGTTGTATAATCATTGGAGTTAACATAATAGTTGCATATAATAGTTAAGCTAATAGTTATCCAATATAACTTTGATTAGAGTTGAAGTTAAGCTAATAGTTCTAGACACATTTGTGTTAAGCTAATAGTTGTATCTAATAATAGATGGAGTTAAGCTAGTAGTTGTATCTAATAATGAAATAGTTGAAGATTAATTTTAATTTTTAGAACTATCCCTAACTCTACTAATCACATGTTAATTAAATTATTTTTTATTTTTTTGAAATTATTAATTATTAATTTTGGACGACAGTCATATAATCTATCTGGACAATACACTTGTCTCATTCTCGTTTAATCTTGGACGACTACCATAGAATCAATCTGGACAGTACACTTGTCTCATTCTCGTCGATAGATGAAAAAGCATAGATGGTAGTCCACCCCAAAATTCTAACATATATACGCCTATCCACGTAATTAATATGTTTTTTTTTTAAATTAATTTTTTTCTAAACTTGAAATCCAAAATTAATTAATTAACTCAAAATACCAAGACCTTTTACATACTAATCTTAAAATTATTAAAATTTATAAACCATGTTTCAACGGGAACTTTCGTTCTCTACAAATTTTGACATGCTGACCACCATTAATATGCTTTTTTTTTTAATTTAATTTTTTTCTAAATTTGAAATCTATGATTAATTAATTAACTCAAAATACCAAGATACTTTCACTAATTTAGTTAATACCTAAATTTATTTATACATAATATTACACATACATATCATTTATATATATATATATACCATGTATCTACACAATATTATTACATATACATATCTTAAAATTATATATATATATGAACCATGTATCAATGTCCGGGAACTGTCATTTTCTGCATCTTATGGCATGCTGACCACCACCAATATGCTGTTGTTAATTTAATTTTTCAAAACTTGAAATCTTTGGCAGTCCCTATCTTAGATGTTTATTATTATTATGATACACGTGACCAACCCATCCTTTTTTAACTGAAAGGAAGTGATTTTTTGTTTTCAGAGAGCAAGTGGGTTTATTAGATGAAAGTGACCAAAGCAACCTTTTGTAATTTGATGCGGTGGATTTATTTATTATACAAGTTAAAAACATTCTTTTCTAATTAAAGCAAGTGGGTTTATTAAGATATAAGCGACCAAAGCTAACGTTTTTAATTTAAAGCGATGGGACAATGGGATATTATGCCTATTCTTGTCTCATTTGGTCAGAGCTCCCAATATTTTGAATACAGGACATCAAATCTGCTCATTGCCAGCAGAGCTGGAATTTCAAATCTATTATACTTTTTAATCCGAAATTTGCTCATTGCCAGCAGAGCTGGAATTTCAAATATATTCTACTTGCTAATCCGAAATTTGATTTCCAATTAATCGTAAAGTTGTATGGCAGTTGTTATTTCCAATGGATTGAAATTTTGAATGCTTAACAAGGGGCTATTCATTCCATTTGTGGTATTTTCTTTTAATGTTCTTTTCCCAATAAATTGGTCCAATTATTTTAATGTGTTATTTTATCATAAATTTTGAATTTATTAAGAAACTAAAATTTTTATTTCAACATTAATATAAAATTGATAAAAATATTTAATTAATTTTAAAATTAAAATAAAATTGATAAAAATATTTAATTAATTTTAAATTAGTCAAATTTCAAAAATATAAGAAAATTGAGTAAATATCATTATATAACAATTTAATTTTACTTATATTGTTTTTATTTTGAATAAATCTCATAATATAACAATTTAATTTTACTTGAAAGTCTTTTATCACAACTCCATGCACATAGAGAACATTTTTTTTAAGGAGAATGACTTTTTGGATTGGACTACTGCTGGAAAAAATTTGAGTGGGTCGAGACTTGATTTTTTACTACAAGGATGCATGATCGCTCGCTCTGAAGAACGACAACGTTGTGTAGTGGGACGGGTCCATCGAGGGCAGAGCTTGCCAGGCCCCTGGCTGGGATCGATTGCACGAAGGGAATATACGAGGCTGCCCTCACGCCCCATGTACTGAGTGACTGGATTGGATTGCTGGTGGGGCAGTCCGATGGGTTCGCCCCCGAATCTGCGCTCTGAGGCCTTCGATCGGCTAGTTGCCTCTCAAAACAAGAGATCGGGTAAAGGAAATCCTCCGAAGTTTGTCAAAAGAATTGAAGATGTACCGGAAGTTGCCCTCCCTCCGGAAGAAACTATGCGGGTTGCTCTCTCCCTGGCAGACCGAGCCTTGATCGGGCAATTCACGGGGCTCTGGCCCTCCCCAAAAACTACGGATAGTTGGGTCCAAAGAAACTGGAGTCCCTTAATATCCAAAAACGTTGCATCATACTCTGTCGGAAGGGGCTACTTTCTGTTCGACTTCGAATCCAAGGAAGACAAAGACCTAATTTTCAGGAATGGGCCCTATTTCATGGGGCCGCAGGGCCTCTATCTTAATGGGTGGACTCTGGACTTCGATCCCGAGGCTGACACCCCCAAAGTTTTGCCAGTCTGGGTCAGACTACCCAATCTCCCTATGCACTGCTGGAACCCTAAATCCCTCCAGGTTGTAGGGACCGCCCTGGGGAAATACATTGACATGGCTAGCCCAAAGGACCAATACGCCAGCGTCCGCATATGCGTTGAGGTGGATCTTGAAGCAGGATTGCCAAAGGCTATAAAACTAACAGCGGGGAACTGGTCCCACTTCCAAAAGCTCGACTACGAACAGCTCCCTTTCAAGTGCAGAGGCTACCAAGAATATGGGCACTTCATCCGTAATTGCCCTAAAAAGCCAGAAATCCAACAGGACAAAGTGGAAGATGGCAAAGGGTGAATAGATCAAAAACTAAAAATCAAGCCAGGGAGGCCTCTAAGAAGGGTGAAGGTACCAAAGAAGCTAGAGTTATCCCTCTTGAAGGATCTCAAGAAACCTCCAAGACTAAAGAAACCAATGAAGCAAGGGATGAATCCATTGATGTAGAAGAGAAATCTAGTAATGGAGATAGTAAGGAACCAGAAGTAGCCCTATCAGACAATCAAGTGAAAGACCATAATGAAGGAGCAGCAATGATAAAAGAAGGAGAAAGTGTGGGGAAGTTGGAGGAAGAAACTGAATCAGAAGAAGAAGAAGAAGAGGAAGAAGGGGAAATATAACTGACTACCCCAAGAATGACTAAAATAAAGGAAGGAAATCCAAGAAAGAAGTAAGGGAACATGCGACCTATAAGGATAAGCTGCAAGGCTCCCAGCTAACCCTGGAAAAACTGCTGAAGAACACGAGAAACACCCGCCAGCAAGGGCATGCCCAGAAAGGGATGCCTACGGCCTCTAAAAGTAAGTAATGAAGGTCCTCTCCTGGAACTGCAGAGGTCTCAGTAGCAAAAGCAAGGAGAATATATGACAGATTTAATCTCCCTTCATCAACTGGACATCTTTCTGATCCAAGAGACCAAGATGGAGGAAGCCGCATTTCTCCATGTAAGTCAGAAATTTTGGAAAAAAAGAGGTAAAGCTGCAATTAGTTCAAGGGGCGCATCTGGAGGCATTGGAACTCTGTGGGATGACAAGAAATTCGAGGCTGTTGACATCAAGTACAGCTCTTGTTGGATCCTCACCCTGCTAAGGAAAAAAGACACTAACATACTGGTAAGAGTTTTCAACATTTATGCACCCAATTCTTATGCTGAAAAAAGAATTTGTTGGAGCCTCCTTCATGAAGAAAGAAACAATTTGCAAGCTAATGTAATACTGGCAGGGGATCTAAATGTCATTCTCAGCCAAGATGAAAAAAGAGGGGGCTTCCTGGTCAGAGACCCCATCAGAGAAATTGTTGATGAGACCATTTTGGAATGGGATCTCGTGGATGTTAATCCCTCCTCTGGAAAATATACTTGGAATAATAAAAGGATCGAGCCCGGGCACATTGCTGCCAGGCTAGACCGCTTCCTTCTCCAGGACACCTTCCTCCTTCTTGGCCTGAATCTATCTTCCAAAATCTTACCGTTTGGAGGATCGGATCACAAGCCTACCCTCCTTGAGATGGTGAAGGATAAGAATTTGGGACCTATACCTTCCAGATTCAATCCATTGTGGGCTACTCACCCCGAGTTTCTTGAGATTGTTGCGTATTCTTGGTCTCCCCCGGTTACTGGATCCCCTTTCTTCATTTGGGAGGAGAAACTGCGGAGGCTCAAGAAAGTTCTAAAAACTTGGGCCAAGTCGATCCCTTCTCCCAATTTCAAAAAATTCCAAGCTGCACTGGAGATCCATCAGGCCAGCATGGAGGACAGAATTGTGGTCAATTCTGATATTCAAATTGAGACTAAGCTGCAAACGGAACTCCATGTAGCATGTAGACAAGAATCGGAGTGGTGGAGGCAGAAATCTCATTGCAAATGGCTAAAAGATGGCGACAGAAACACCGGCTTCTTCCACAAGCAAGATAAAGCTAGAAAAAATTTCAATTATGTGCATGAGATACAAGCTCAAGACAGGTTAATCAACCAATTCGAGGACATTAAAGCTGAAGCATCTAGGCATTTCAGAGAATTATTCATGGCCCAGCCTGTTAATGAAGACGTCGATCTGCTAAATCTTGTTCCTAGCGCTGTTAAAAATAAAGACAACGACATTCTAAAGCAAATGATCATGATGGACGAAATCAAGAAAGTTGTTGATGGTATGGAGGATGATAGAGCACTGAGCCCGGATGGATACAATGGCAATTTCATTAAAATTTGTTGGGACTATTAAAAACGATTTATTCAAAATGGTAAGTAAATCCCAGAGATGTAGCAAAATTGGAGGCAACACGAATTCTGCCTTCCTGGCTCTAATCCCCAAAGAGAAAGAAGCTAAATCTTTTGACAGGTTCCGACCTATATCATTGTGCAATATAGGATATAAAATCATCACTAAAATTATGGCCAGCGGATTAAAATATATCTTGCCTTACCTTATTCCGGAGAACCAAGGTGGTTTCGTAAAAGGCAGGAAGATCTGGGACAATATTATCTTAGTCCAAGAGGCTATTCATTCTAGTATGAAGAATGGAGACAAAGGAGTGGTGGTGAAACTCGATTTAGCAAATGCTTTCGATAGAGTCAGCCACCCTTTTCTCTTCCAGGTAATGAGGAGATTCAGATTCGCTCCAGAATTTATCTCATGGGTCAAGGCCTGTATCAGCAAGCCTTGGATAGCTCCGCTAGTAAATGGAAGAGCTGCCCCCTTCTTCCAAGCTTCAAGAGGTACGAGGCAAGGATGCCCGCTATCCCCACTGCTGTACACCATCCAAGATTCAGCTCTAAGTTTTCAACTGGAATTTGCCAGGCAAGATCAGGAGATTTCAGGAATTAGGATGGCAAGAGGTACAAAAGACATCAATCATGCGCAATTCACGGATGATACCATCTTGCTTAGAGGAGCCAGTCAGATAATAGCTCACCATTTCAAGAATGAAATGAACCATTATTGTCAAGCCTCTGGAAGCAAAATCAATTTCAGAAAGAGTCAGATCTATGGCTGGAACATAAATCCTAGGGAAATGTTAGATATTACCCGGGTTCTTAATATGGATGGTGTTGTCACTTGGGAGTCCTTCAATTATCTAGGGGTACCTATATTCAAATCCAAACCCAAGAGCTCAACCTGGAATCCTATTGTAGAAAAAATCAAAAGGAAAATCATGGGATGGGGGCGATCTGGCTCAACCTGGCTGGGAAGGTAGTGCTAATTAAAGTTGTTTTGAACAGCTATCTACTTTATCAATGCTCCTTACTACTTGCTTCGGTCAAAATAATAAATCAGATTGAAGGTCTGATGAGAACCTTTCTCTGGCAGGGTGGCAATAATAGGGGGGGGGGGGGGGGGGAATTTGCTTTGGTCAGCTAAAAAACCATCAAACTACCCTGATCAGAGGGTGGACTTCAAATCAGAGACTTAAGAATTCAAAACTTGGCTATGGGAGCCAAGCTGCTTTGGAATTTGCTCAAACCCAAAGCTTCCTGGAGCAGTCAGGGGCTAAAATGCAAATATTTCCCTAAACCGAGACTTAGATGTATTGATGAGGATCATGAGACTAAGAATGGATCTTCAATTTTTAATATCTATAAGAAGGTGATGCAATACTTCAAAACCGAGTTGTATTGGATCCCGGGCAACAGGAAATTGATCAGACTGTGGCAAGACGCGATCCTTGGACAACCTCCTTCTCATCTCCCACATTTGCAAAATTGGATGACTGCGCTGGGTCTCAATATGATATGGGATATATCCGATTGGGAGAATGATGAACCAAATCATTGGACAGGCTGGATTTTGTCGAAATGCCCTGCAGAATTAAAAACTGAAAAAAAACTTGTTGTTAATTCACTTGATCGGTCTGGCTCCGTTGGATAAGACCACGAAGGACAAGCGTGGCTGGGGAACGGTCTCTGGAAGATACTCAGCGGCTGAAGGTTATCATCAACTTTCTGCCAATTACAATGTGTCGGGTAATCCAAAAATCTGGAATTATTTATGGAATTGCAGGGCAGTGCCGAAAATTGAGATGTTCACTTGGTTGCTGATGCATGGGAGAGTGCTTACAGGTGAGAATTTGGAGAAAAGGGGGATCGTTGGGCCATTTCGTTGTCCTCTTTGTGCTGAAGCTTCTGAAACTATCAGTCACCTCTTTTTAAAGTGCCCTTATGTTATCTCTATCTGGATGGAGGTGGTGAAGCATTGGGGAGATGGAATGCAATTACCGGATCACATCCAGGCTTGTTTTCTCAAATGGGACAAACTTTATCAGGGAGAACTGAATAAAAAAAAAGGAGTGAGAGCATGTTGGATGAAACTCCCTAAAATAATATGCTAGTGCATTTGGAATGAAATAAATCATAGAATATTTCAAGACAAGATTCAGCCAGCGTGGAAGATTGCTGCCAAAGCAATTGCTTTACTTGGGGAGGTGGTCAACATCTCAAACATCCCATATAATAAAGAAAATATAACTAATAATGAAAAAGACTGGATGCAAAGTCTCAACATCATGGCTGCAAATACTATGGCTAGGAAAAAATCGGAGGATTGGGATATCAGGATGGACAAGTCCCAGTTTCAGAACTGGTTAAGAGAAAGGAAGATTTTCAAACTGTTTTTTTACGGAGCCTCCAAAGGGAACCCTAGAAGAGCGGGAGGAGGAGGAGTTGTTATTGACCAGGGCGAGAAAGTTGAGATAGAATACTACTGGAACATTGGCTACAACTCTAATAATATGGCCGAGGCTTATGGGCTCTGGCAAGGACTCAAGCAGTTACAGAAGAAAGGAGTGGAAGAGGTAATGGTCTTTGGTGATTCCAGGTTAATTATTCAGGCATTGAACAGGGGAAGAAAGGGCAAGAATGAACGAACAGTAAGGCCGATTAAGAGGATTATATCCAAGGCCAAAATGTTCAGGAAGGTCAAATTCTTTCATATTCTTAGGGAGCTAAATGTATTGGCGGATCTTGCAGCCAATAAATCTATAGCTGTAGGTCTCAATGAACTTATTGTTAATTCGGTTGTAAGCATTGAAATACCTCCTTAGCTCCTTTGTAGGGTGATTGACCGAAGGAAGTAGAGAATAGGTGGATTGTTGTTTCGAGTTCTCTTTTTAGCGATTTTCTTGCTGACTCCTTTAATATAACATAACCATTCCTGTTAAAAAAAACACACAATTTAATGTTACTTTTTTTTTTTTGAAAGTTAAGTTAAATATTTTAGTTAAAATGTTTATATTCAGTAAATAAAACTTTTGGTTAGATATATAGTTATTTGAAAATTAGAAATTTTAATATTATTTACTTATTTTGTAATTTTAGTAATGTTATTTAAGAATAATATAAATATTTTTTAATGCATTCATATACTAGTTACATTAATAGGTGTTTTTATTTGAAATTTGGGGTGGACTATGGCCTATGCTATTCATTTACGAATGAGGATGAGACAAGTACAAATGTATTGTCAAGATTAATTCTATGGCAATCGTTCAAAATTTGAAATAAACAATTACTAGCACACCCACATAATTTGTTGTTGGATCATGCCGATAGGGATCAAATAGTTGAGAGATAGTGATGGAATGGAAGAGACTTTGGAATTTTTTTTATTCTTTATATTCGTCTTGTTAAACTGCTTCAACTTTGAGTTATCCATGCTCAACAATATGTTATCATCGACATTCTTCATGTTATCCATTTATCAACTATCAATTATTTTTTATATTGTTTTTTTTTTCTCACATTCTTCTAGTTATCTGCCCTGCATTGTTGGTTATCTATTCATCAACTATGAATTACCCATGCATGGCTACCAGTTATTTTTTATAATTGTTTATTTCGAATTTTGAACGACTGCCATAGAATCAATCTCGA